>OZJO01005834.1:0-15312 GCA_900406225.1 Acrobeloides nanus | reverse complement strand
GTATTACAACGAAGAGCTTGTAACAAATTTAAAATTTCAAACGCAATTATCTCGAAAACTACAACGATTCAGAACATGCCGTAAAGACAAAAAATGCTCCATTTTTCATGATCTTTTCGAATATATCATTTTTCATATGGTTGTAAATTACTGGACTGGTCCTTTAATTTGTATCGGTATATGTCATTTCATTGAGGATTGACTTTTTCGAAAAAATTTATATTACCTCTCTCCAAATTCATCATTTGTTGTTGTCCTTGAATTAGAAGATTGAACCCGAGTCACGGGTTCTTTCATTTCTTTAAATAACAATATAGCTAATAACAAAAATTGAATGAATCTAAAATTTAATTTTCCAATTTTTATCTTTTTCTTTAAAAAAGCTCTCGCAACAAATATTGAATTTCCGCGTCAAAAATAAATACTTTGCATTTGAAACATACTTACATAAACTTTGCCTTAAAACACAAGGACCTTTAAACTATCAATATTTAATGATTCAAAAAAAATTTTGCCACCCACTGTGTTTAATTGCTCTAAGATTTAGGGAGTTTTAGAATATGGAAAATCCTCTTTTGAGAGTTGAAGTTCTCATAAAACAAAAAGGCAAAAAAATTCATGGTTCTATATAATTTGAGAAAGTGGCCAAAATTTTAAAAAAGCAACTGATAACAATTCTCAACGGCCGGCAGGAAGGCCGGCTTTCTCGCTTGCTTTCCAGCCTTTCTTGCCCTGCTTACCAGCCTTCCTGCCTGCATGCCTGAAAGCTAGCCTTTCTGCTTGCATACTGAAAGCCAGCCTTCTTGCCTGCCTGCCTTCTTGCCAGCCTGCCTGCCTGCTTGCCTGCCTGCCTGCCTGCCTGCCTGCCTGCTTGCTTGCATGCCTACCTACCTGCCTGCCTTTCTTACCCTGCAAGTAGGCAGGCTGGAAGGCTTACCAGCCTTCCAGCCTGCCTTCTTGCCTGCCTGCCTACCTGCCTGCTTGCCAGCCTTCCTGCCTGCCTGTCTGCCTTACCCTGCTTACCAGCCTTCCTGCCTACCTGCTTGCATTCCTACCTGCAAAAAAACAAAAAATTTTAAATTTATAAAAATTGACATCGACTTTAAAAAAAAAAAAGAAATGTTCAAAATGAGATTTTTTCAGGAGGTTTTTAAGACACACGCCATAGAAACCACCTATTTTTAAAATCTATATCCTTCTATTTTATACGAAATGCTTTAATGGCAGGTTGGAGTTAATGGAATTTCTTTAATATAACATTATTTTTTATATGCAGGGTGCCCCAAAAAATGATAAATTTACGATTTTTTTCCAAGTTTTTAATTTTTACCAAAATAACCCTATTTGCGATTTTTTGGCAAAAATTGGAGGGATTTCGAAATTTTTTAAAAACGATTAACGCCATTGGGGGGCACTCCGTACATTTGCAAATAGGGAATTTTCCTTTTTTTTATTTTTTTTTCAATTTTTTAAATTGAAAAAATAATGGAAATGATGTCATTTAATTTGATTTTATGCCTTTTGTAAAAAATGGAACGAGCCAGCCCAATTTATCTTTAGAGAAAGATAAAAATAAGTCACTACAANTTTCAATTTTTTAAATTGAAAAAATAATGGAAATGATGTCATTTAATTTAATTTTATGCCTTTTGTAAAAAATGGAACGAGCCAGCCCAATTTATCTTTAGAGAAAGATAAAAATAAGTCACTACAATTTTTCAAAATTTTGGAAATGTCAAAAGTGTTCAAATTTCATTTAAAAAATTCTCAATTTTTAATATTCAATCAAAAATTTGCAAGAAAAAATCTCTCTAACACCAAAAACATTTCATCAAAAAGTTAACAAGGAACATAATCACATAACATTACATTAAACGCTTGAATTGCTGCATTTGATTGAATTTTTTTTCTTGTTGCTTTGAGTCGTTGTGTCAACTGCGCTGGAATCCCATGGATATATACGCAGAGTAGACATTTCAAACATTCTTCTATCAATGTATGCTTCTCTTCGATGTTCGGCGCCATCTTCGAAAGCGGCGATGGCTAATTAAATCGTGCTTAAAGGGCGAGAACTCCCATGAGTGATCCGCGTTAAATATTCATGTTTTTTTAACGACTTTAAGAGTTGAAAAACGAAAAAGAAAAATTATTAAAGTGATTATTGGCACAGAAACTTGAAAATTTAATGAGGTATAGCAAAAAATGATGCCATTTTTTATTCTGAAGGCATAGGTATAGCTAGATTTCACATTGTCGGAACCAGGGGCCTGGTCAAAGGGTTCAGGAGCACATNAAAATGATGCCATTTTTTATTCTGAAGGCATAGGTATAGCTAGATTTCACATTGTCGGAACCAGGGGCCTGGTCAAAGGGTTCAGGAGCACATGAAGTGGCGTAGGCAAGGGGCAGGGGGAGGCAAGTGCCCCCTAGTAAGCCGAAATTTAAAAAAATCTCTAATCAGGCGTGGAATCTTAACCATTTGGCCATGACAAAAGTTTTTTGTTTCCGGTTAAATTTTAAGCAATTTTTGGGACCCGTGGGGGTCGTTCTTCTCACGTTCTTGAAAATTTTAAATTTTTCACCTTGGAGAACCAAGGTGGTTAAAAAAATTTTTTGCGATTTCAAAAACAAGTATGTAAAAAAACTGACAAATTTGTGGTGCAATGACCGACACATTCGCCACTGTCCACAGAGGCTTATGACTCGATGTCGACAAAATTCATCCATGTTCTAAAGGAAAAAGTCAAAAGATAATGATATGGGGCTAAAAATTTTCCTTGAAGGGTATCCCCATGATTTGGTGTCATTTTTCTTCTCTCACTGAGCCCTATCGATTGGTATAAGCCGTGACCGAATTGGACTTAAGGTGACGAAGATAGTACAAATAGACAGCGCATTTAATATTTAAGGATTTGCAACATTGAAAAACCTCCATTTTTTAAAGTCTGAATATTGACACGAAAACATGGGTTACACTTAAAAAGACCGATTGAATCGTATTCAACACTCTTTACCACTATTAAAAAAATTTCATCGAAAAAGAGTAAAAAATGCCGATTTTGATGTAATTTTTTGGGCCGCAGATACTTATGATACAACCTAATATATCAAAAACAACACGACCAACCTAAACACGCAACCTGAAAAAAAATAACAGGGAATTCCCCAAAATGACCGAAAAGGGAAGAAAATTTTTCAACCGCACCAAATCATGCATTCTATAAAATATAAACGAGGCCTTCAAACATAGAATTAACGGAATAATTTATAAGATGACATATAAAATAAATAAATTGAATTTTGCCGTATAGTTGTCATCAAAATTTGTTACATATAGCCTTTTTTGAATTGCAAACTTTAGCTGTTTGATAAAGTCCGTTTCTACCACCAATGGAAAAAAATTTGAGGGCGATGGCCAAGTGGTCCAAGGCTCATGCATTATCTGGATTGTCCCAAGGTCGCAGGTTTGAGTCCACCTGACTTTGTTCCTCGCATAAAAATATCCATATGCAAAATTTTTTATCGATTATAGAGTTGTAGAAACAAATCGCCGACAGGTGGAATCGAACCTGCGACCTCGGGGTCAATTCAGATGATGTGTGCACCTTGGGCCACTTGGCCATCATCCCGGAATTTTCCATTAACGAACTTTAGTCAAGTGGTGTCGTAAAAATTTTTCTTGAAATTCAACAACTTTTAAAATTCGACTTCTAGCGGGATCGGATTCGTGCCTATAAACTAAAATTCCAACAGCTTAGTCACTAGACTATCTGCCCAAATTTTTTGAGACTGACATTGCAATCGACTATACAAGCTTTTGTTAACATAACCTTATACTTTGCACCCAATTTCCAAAGCACTCGAAATGAAGCGCCGAAATTTTGGCCAACTAAGCTTTCGGAAGCGCGTGAAATGAAATCCTTTTTGGCTAGTATAGGAAATGTCGTCTGGAAAAGTAAACATTGGCACAAACACAGATTTTTGCCGATTGCGCTAACGAGATTTTTAGTTTGGTTTGCATTTATGAAGAGGGCTTAGGGCATATGGTGTGCCGAATAACAACAAAAAATTCTTGGAAAAAGGCATAGAAGCACTATAATATATAGAAGCATCATAATAAAAAAATGAATCTTTATAGCTTGTTATAGGCTTAGAGATCAAATCCGCTCAGAAAAATCTTAATGCCAAATCAAAATTCTTGAAAATTGAAGCATTTTTTGTTTTTACAACAAATTCTGAATGGCTAAAGGCTTTGAGATATTATGGCAATTTGTAAAAGTACGACTGGCTTAGGCCTTAGGCTTAGGTTTTAGGCTTAGGCCTAGGCGTAGGCCTAATTGGGACCCGTTTGGCGTGTTCGGCGCCCCGTTAGGCGCAGTCGTACTTTTACAAATTGCCGATATTATCACTTGAATTTGATGATTTTTGAATTTCGTGTGTTTTCGTTGTAATAAACAAACCTATATGAAAATTTGCAACCAAAAAATCCAAAAATTAAAATTCGTGTTTCTTGTATAGAAAAAAATCCCAGTACTAAAAAATTATCCAAATATACAACTTATTAAACGATGTAAAAAATCGNAAATTAAAATTCGTGTTTCTTGTATAGAAAAAAATCCCAGTACTAAAAAATTATCCAAATATACAACTTATTAAACGATGTAAAAAATCGACAAAATGAATCTTTATAGCCAAGTGGCTAGGATGCCAGATTTCAGCGCTGAAGAGGCGAGATCGATCCCGCTCAGAGCGATTTCTTTTTGAATTCGATGAGAATTGAACCAGTGACATAACGCGTATAAAAGTTTTTCTCTATAACTAATGATATGTAAAAATTTTTCATGTAATTTTAAGATGGATTTGTTTTAGCAACTTTTATGATTCGCTAAAATAAAAATTTCGACCTTGATGGGATCGAACCTGCGCCAATAACATGAATGGCCAGCGTCCTAGTCATTTGGCCATGTTTTTTCGAATTTAGCAATGAGACATCGTTTACTAATAAATTTCAAGATTTGTGCAACAAATTTTTAAAGGGGGGGGGGTAAAGATCTGGGCTTATTCTCGAAAAAATTTTTTTCATAAATTTTTAAAAAATGACCCTTATGGGGGTAATTTTATACGAGAAATCGATTGCGCACATTCCCGAAGCATGAAAATGCTTCCTTGACCCTGATTCAGGGAATGGGATGGGTGTATTGAAGTGAAAATGAACTAAANTAATTTTATACGAGAAATCGATTGCGCACATTCCCGAAGCATGAAAATGCTTCCTTGACCCTGATTCAGGGAATGGGATGGGTGTATTGAAGCGAAAATCAAACATTTTAGGATTTTTATGAGAAAACCGTCGATTCTTAGGTTTTTCTCGATTGCGCACATTCCTGAAACATGATTGGTCTCTAAGACACTTTGCAATCATTTTTTGGTCAGTAAATACCCCAGGAGCTGTATAGTAGGGTTAGGTTTTATAAAACTTAAAGGGGGGGGGGTCCAAGGTACGCTCGAGTAGAAAAATTTTGAAATTGGGCAAAAGTTTCGGACCCGACCGGGACTCAAATCCAATAATGATTGCAAAGTGTTCTATAGGCTAAGAAAGAGATATGCAACAATTTTCATGAAATTTGGACAACTTTAAATTCGAAGCGGGATTCGAACCCTAACCTATAAACTGCAAATCTGTCACTTTAGCCATTCGGCCAATGGCTCGGAATGGAAAAGCCCATGTTATTGTATTTGTTCTACTCTTCTCGGCGAGCTGAGGCACGACTCGTTTTTAGAATTTCTTCCAATTTTAGCAACAAAAACAGTCGTGTAATGTTATATAACAAAAAATAATCTATAGCTAAAAAAATCTCCACAATTTAAATGACGACTAAAAATACTTGCCACAACAAAGATTAGCTCATTTTCCGAAAATTAAGACAGCTCAACAATCGAAATTGAAAGATATGCTTTTTTTGGGCCATGCCTAACTACTCAATAAAGCTGGCGCCGACAAATTTTTTTCTTACTTCTATTAGACGACTTCCAATCATGTCATAAACACGCAAAAGAGATTTTTTTTTCTCTTAATATTCATGCGACTTGACGTTTCTATGAATTTGTTGTAAGATGTGAGATAACTTTGATGCTATCGGTTTACGAATAAATTTATTTTTTTAAATTTATTTTTTTCAAAATAAACAAAAATTTAAGAAACTTAATTTCCTTTTTCATATTTTTAATTTCCTCTTCTTTATTTTTTTATAGAAAGGAAAATTTTGCATAAGTTAGGTATAAAGTACAAGATTTGAAAAAACAAGCAACGGTCAGTTAGTGACATAAAATTTCTACCAGGGCTTAGGCCTAAGTCTAAGCCTAAGCCTAGGTCTAAGCCTAGGCCTAAGCCTAGGCCTAGGCCTAAGCCTAAGCCTAAGCCTAAGCCTAGGCCTAAGCCTTAGTAGAAATTTTATGTCACCAACTGACAATTACCCAAAAAAAACTTGCTTGTTGATATAGTTTATTTCTAAGCTAGTTTTAAAACTTTTTCAAGCCCATGGTCAAGTGGTTAAAATGCTAGATGCATGCACTGAAGATTGGGGTCCAACAAATCAAAATTTCAAAAAATTTTCAACTTTTTCTAAAAATTATCAGAAAATGTTCACCATGCTCAAAAACGGTAGAAAATGTCCAAATTTGAATGAAAGAAGTCAAATAAAGGTGTCTTTGGATCCCCTTGATTTTCTTAAAAACGCTATTTTTTATATAAAAACGACTAGATCTCCGCATCCCTGTTCCATTGAACTGAAAGCTTGTAAGTTTTTTAATATACTCACTATACCTAATAACTATGTGGCAGTTTTTTGGAAAAGCGAGTTCACCAGTTCCGTGGTTCTCTGTTAGCATAAAATTTCTCTGTAAACTAATCATGATCAACAAAATGGGCATCAAGCCAACCAAAAAAAGGGAAAAGAAACAAAACAGTTGTTTGCTAACAATCATCTGAGAAATTCACAGAAAGGCAATGGGAATAGCTTTATTGAAGTACAAAAAATTATCTCCAGCCAAAATCAGTGCCTCTTGTATCAATATTAATAATGCGGATAGTTTTTTTGGCTTAAAATAAAGCTTGTGACTAATCAGTTGATTTTTCCTATATTGTAATCGTTTGGCCGGTTGTGAATTTGGCGGCCTTGAAATTTGGTGCTTTTTGAAAATGAGTGTGGAAACGAAAAGTATTTTCGAGCCTATTGATGGAGCTCATTCCATCTTGTTGCCTAATGGATCATCTGGTGTCAACATTTTGGGAAATAATGATACTGTCCGATACCGTTCTTCTTCACTTGAATATGTGATCAAGAAAAGTAAGCTTTATATAAACTCGTAACATAGCGAGATTCGCGGTGCGCGCATGGCCTGATGGCTAAGACGCGGACCATTCAAGTTATTGGCGAGTGTTCAATCCCACAGGGTCGAAATTTTCATTTTAGTGAATCATAAAAAGTTATGAAATCAAAGCCCAACTAAAATTACATACAAATTTTTGCCTATCATTAGATTTTGAGAAAAAATTTTTCATTCCGTATGGCACTGGTTCAATCCCCGTCGGAGTCGAATTGTTTTTTCATTATTTAATAAGTGGTATATTTGGATGATTTTTGGTACTGGGGTTTTTCTATGCGGGAGCACAAATTTGTTGTTTGCAAATTTTTTGCGGGTTCCAAAAAACGGTGCAAGCTCAATTCCCAGCCCTGGATATTGAACCTTCATCATTTTTTGAAACCCACAAAAAATTATCGACAAAAAATAACGTCAAATTCGTGTTCCCCTATTTAACTCCCCCCCCCTCATTACCAAAAATCACACAAATAAACCACTCCGGATTTTCTTGGATCCGGACCCTAGGGAGCTCTGGAGAATTAGGAACTATTATCCAAAAAGTTATAAGGGCCTATGTCAATGGTGCTCGGCGTTTTTTTTTTACTAAAATTGGAGGAAATTCGAAATACTAAAAACGAGTCATACCATTCGACTCAGTTTGCCGAGATGAGTAGAATGAATACCATAACTGGGTTTTCCATCCTAAATCCATGGCTGAGTGGCTAAAGTGACAGATTGCAGTTTATAGGTTAGGGTTCGAATCCCGCTTCGAATTTAAAGTTGTCCAAATTCCATGAAAATTTTTGCATATCTCGAACACTTTGCAATCATTGTTTGGGCCAGTAAATAGTTCTGTGGTTGTATAGTAAGGTTTTATAAAACTTAAAATCACTATTACTAATAGCTTCAGAAAATATGAACCAAAAATGTTGACCCAAAAATGATTGCAAAATGTCTTAGAGGCCAAGATAGAGATATGCAAAAATTTTCATGGAATTAGGACAACTTTAAATTCGAAGCGGGATTTGAACTAAAGCCTTAAACTGCAAATCTACTACTTTAGCCACTCGACCATGGGCTCGGAATGGAAAACTTCATGTCATGGTATTCGTTCTATTCGTCTCAGCGAGCTGAGTCGAATGGTATGACTCTTTTTAAATTTCGAGTTTCTCTAATTTATGCACATACAAAACGTCGTGTGACGTAGCTAGGGGACGAGTAGGATACGCGAACCCCACTGAAATCCTAAAAATAAAAAATTTATCTAATGGTCCTTATGTTTTTGCCCGAACTTTTTGAAATTTAAGAGACGATATCTCGAAAGTTCGAACTTCCGCGGCACTAGGCAAACTGAGTATGTAATATGAAATTTGGACGCCAAAGAAACATGTTTAAACAATTGAAATGGTGTGCAACCTTTAAAAAAGTCAATTTCGGCCCATATGAATGTTGGACGTTACTGGAATGTTACAAGTATTTTTTACACTTTAGTATTTTGAGCATATCTCTTGAAGGTTAAATCCAATTTCGATGATCTTGATGTCGTAGGATTGCTGGTGATGCGGGCTACAACTTTTATATTAGGTTTCGAAAACTTCATTTTAAACGATATACAGGCCTTGGAAATTTAAGCTTATGGAAATTCAAAGCCTGTATATCGGTGAAAAATGAAGTTTTCGAACAAAGTAATAGCATTCCGAAATCCTAGCATCATGAGGAATTTTTTGATACCAGAATCAAAACAGAAAATTTTCCGACGAAAAATTCGATTCCCTTGGTCCTCCAAAGGGATTTTTTCTATTTCCTATGTAACTTCTTTTCGAAATACTCTTTTATTTTATAGAAAAATTTTTCTCCACCAAAATTGAAGTTGATGTACTCGTTATGATCAACAACTTGTAGCGAGCGGATTTTTGATTCGAAAGAAAAATTGAATTTGCTGTATAGTGGGTTTGATGTGCATCAACTATTGGGTTGTTCCAAAAGTTTTTACACTTCACTTTTCACTTTTTTCAATTGAAAAAAGTGAAGTGTAAAAACTTTTGGAACAACCCAATAAGGTCGAAGTTTTTCAAAGGTTATCAGTAGGAGACTCCCTTTATAAAGTGTTGTTTGGAAAGCTAGAATAAATGCGATAATTCATTTTAAAATTTTATTTAAAAAATTATTACAACAAATGATTCAAGAACTATTTAAATCAAACTCTCGATTAGCATTTATAAAATTGAGGGACATGCGTTAGTCGGATTAACACTTCCAGCTACGGAGTTTAAAAGCTCAATTTTATCAAGATTACAAGCTCCATCAGTGGTTCCTTGTGTATTATCACAAACAAACTGCAGTTTTTTCGTACCGGTATTGCATTGAACAGTCGCGGTTTGCCACGCTTTGTAATTGGCAGTTTGGATATTTGCACCTATGTTACAGTTAGACTCGTCATCGCAGCATGCTTTAAAGGCTATCTCCTCTGTTGCCTTATAGTATTGGTAACGTACAACATAGTCCTTGTCAAAATTCGCATTTGTGGACAAAGATGCTTTTTGACCTTTTGCAACATTAACTCCAATGGACCCCGCGGATCCCGTGGATTGTACATTCCAATTCGCACTCCCAGATGGTTGGTAAGAACAAGGAGAACTGGATTCAAAGCTACATTCAACTTGCTGACAAAGTTGATTCTAAAACGGATGTTAATATGGAATATTGTTGAGAAATTTACCAAATTTGATAAATCGACACCAACGCTCAATAGAGAAGACACTAAATAAAATTGGAAGGTAATTGAAATAACGATAAACTGTAGCCTCATTTTGTTCGAGATGCACCGAATAAAATAATCTAATAGGTTTTAAAAATCTTCTGACCTGTTCTGAAAAATCGGCACTATTTAAAGCAGCCATCTTTTTGACACGTCGCGTTCTAAATCCTCTTAGTTTCGACAATAACACTTTTTTCTATGCTCGTTAAAAAAAAGTTTGACAAACATGCTCCACGGCGGGAAAAATCGAAAAAAGTTGACGAATTAAACGTTTTGATTATATTTACCTGATTTGCAATTTAGTCTAATTATTGAAACGAAAATTCAAAATTTTAAGAAATTTTCAAAAAATCTCAAGAAAAATGGTCAAACTTGCAAAGCTAATAACTTTTTAACGGTTAATGCTTTTTACGTAATTTTTACGTAAAAGCTAATGAGCTAATTTTCGAAGTGAACAAAGAACGTAAAAATTTAAGTTTTATCAAGATGCATTAAGTTTTAGTATACAATTCAAGGAACATTTTACAAAAAAAATTACGTAAAAAACATTAACCGTTAAAAAGTTATTAGCTTTGCAAGTTTGACCATTTTTCTTGAGATTTTTTGAAAATTTCTTAAAATTTTGAATTTTCGTTTCAATAATTAGACTAAATTGCAAATCAGGTAAATATAATCAAAACTTTTAATTCGTCAACTTTTTTCGATTTTGCCCCGCCGTGTGCTCAAAAGATCAGGGTCTCGAAATGTTCATAGAGGAGATCGTTCTTTGTATGCCACGTCTTTTACGGGCTTATCGTGTCAACACAAGGGAATTGTAAGGATTAATCGCCTACCCAATTAAACACATTGTTAATTCATTGATCAAGTTTAACGCCCTCAACGACTCATTTCCATTTTTTTGATACGTCGCGTTCTAAATCCTCTTAGTTTCGACAATAACACTTTTTTCTATGCTCGTTAAAAAAAGTTTGACAGTTAAAGGACGCCTGTACTTTTCGTTTCTTGATCAGAAAAAAATTTATAGAGCAAAACGCCAACAAATGGAGGTATTTTTTAGCCTTTGAAAATAACTTTTTTGCCTCTATTTTTTTACAGGAAGGAGCTAGCTGCTCTCCATCCTCAGCTTTTAGTAGCTCTGTATTAGAGCTTTAAAACGTGTGGTTGACCGATGGATATCGGATGTATAGTTGCCGAGAAAAACCACTTCGAAGTAGCCATGGTCCATGAACCTGAAAATCAGAAAATTGCGATTTTTCACGGAAAACGCGTTCGAATCATTTTATTTTTCACTGTAATAGGGGTTTTTTTAACCGAAAAATACGATTTTTTAGGTTTCGAGACGATTCGACCACTCCCGTGGGTCGGTCCAGAACATAGACTACCTTAAAGGGGGGAATCACTTTCATGAGAAAATCCGGAATATCGTGAAAAATGCTCTGTGAATTCATATGAAGCGATTTTTATACAAAAGTCGATACTCTGATAGATTATAGGACCGAGGAAGACCGAGCCTTAGGTTCGGTAAAGGATAGACGCAAAAAAGATCGAGTTCCCGAGGCTTACTCTTAAAACCAACCACTGTCCAATCTTTTCCGTAGACCTAGTAACGGGCTTAGACCTAGACCGGAGCTATCAAAGCCACAAAATGCCCACCAAAATCTTCAAAAATCAATTTTTCCATCCGAAGCACCTCAAAAATTCAATTTTTCGGACCCTCGAAAACTTTTCACGCTTCAAAAAGTCAGAATTTGGATTCTCCACCCCCGAAAACCTATAAAGTGCCAAAATCCTTCAAAAATCAATTGTTTTCGTCCGGGGTATCTCAAAAATTTTTAACGCCTCGAAAAGTCAAAATTTGGATTCCCCGCCCCCTAAACCCTATGAAACCAGAAAACCCCATCAAAAATAAAAAAATCAACTTTCCATACGAGACAGTGACGTAGGCAGAGGGGACCCAGGGGGCGCGGGCCCCCCCCCCTAACGAAAAAAATGAAAAATTTTTCCTAATGGTCCCCCCTTATGTTTTCCCCAAATTTTTTTCAAAGATTCTATGGTCTCCAATTATGATTTTTCACCAAAAATGACCAAATCTCCACTAAAAATTTTAATTTTTTCACCAAAAATCGTCATTTTTTGACCAAAGATTTTCATTTTCTGAGCGTTTTCAGCTGAAAAACAAGCATTTCTCAAAAATTTTTTGCCTATTTTTACATGTGGTAGTAGAAATGAGAGACCGAAAAAATTTTCTCGACCCCGGATTCAGATTCTGACCAAAATTTACTCCCATGTATGATGTTTTTATCAATAGTGCATTTAAAAAAGTCGGCTCACCCGTTTTATCCCGCTCCTTAATTTTTGCACGATCTTCAATGAAAAATTGTTATTTTCGAAACGATGGAACCTATTTTTTCAATAAAAAAAATTACGTTAGATTTCGGCTGACTCCTCCCCCCCTCCCCCCGTTAGATTTCGTTAGAAAATCCCGGATCCCCCTACCCCCTTTCGGGAAACGTAATTTGTGAATGAAGCCTAAGCCAGTAAAATAGAAATTTGTAAAGAAGAATTCAATTAGTAAAACATTTTTCTGTTATACATTTGTTTTGTTTTAATATTTCTAAAACTTATTTCCACTAGTCTTGGGCACGACGTTAAACTGCATCTTATTGACGATGTCTTAGTTTTCAATATTGCTTTATAACGATTTCTAGTAAATCCAAATTACTCGCGATTTATTTATTGTTTGGACTTCTCGTAAAATTTGTTGTAATGAAGTTGTATCATGATTTACAAATAAAAGATCGAATGATCAGTTAGTCATATAAATTTACAAGTTATATCTTATTGTTACTTTGTACTAGAAATAACTTCATTAGACGTTTAACTATTTAGGTTAAGTTATAAACTAGGCCGATCGCGTTATCCTATTGCTAGAAGGTAAGTTTTTACATATTAAAGCCTATTGCCATCTTTAAATTAAATCCTTTAATTTTTAAAGTTTACAAATTTTTATCAAAATGGTCATAGTCTTGTTATTTTTTCGAAGACATTTTGGCTTCATTTAATAATTTTTGCTGGTAAAAATAACCTTATCAGATCTTTAGATATTTTGGAGCTGGTCTGGCTGGGGGGCGCACTCAACAAGGTCGAAAAAATCCAATTACTTTTATCAAAAAATTTGTTTTTTTCACCCCATAGAGGTAAAAATTATCCAAAAATTCCATTTTTTGGTTAAAAAATTATAAACAAGCATATCTGACCTTAGAAAATGAATTTTTATGTCAGAAAAGGCGCTTTTTTCTATGTGATTTTTTCCGTCAAAAACAAAAGAATTAAACAATGCTTAAGTTCCGCTTAGGCTCGAGGTTACCAAGTGTTTTTTTTTAAATCTTCGTGATATCCACATGATCCTTCATTTTTTCTAAAAACAAAAAGATTATTGCTGATCAGGTTCCCGATCAAGGACTACTTGATAATTTTCCAATTTTTTCATTTTATGATAATTTTGGCGGATGATAATCCTTCATTTTTTCTAAAAACAAAAAGATTATTGCTGATCAGATTCCCGCGACATGATTTTCGAAAATTCGTGCGATATCCCCCCTCGAATGATCCGGAGGTTGTAAATGTATGATCCAGATCCCTAGTCACTAGACCATGCACTCAGAATTTTTGAATCTCGTCTTGTTATAAAGTTTAATGTCGTATAAAACTTTTTTGTTCATCTAAAAATAAAGATTAATAATTTATTCAATGGTCTTTCTACGAACAAAAGTACCCTCATTTGTACAACAAACATGAGCACCACAAATATTTGAATGAACACAATAAGGATGAGTTAGAGGACAGATAAGATTCAAATTTCCTGGTTCACAAAATGTTGCCGATTCAAGTGGATGTGCCCTATGTTCAGAGCCAAGAGGACATTCTGGTTCAATTTCTATCTTCCGTGTATCCGAAGACAGTGACACAAATTCTATGAAAAAACTTTACCGAATGGATATTTTTGAATATTACCTGGTTGACCACCATATGGCCCTTGTTGTCCAGGATTTGGTCTAAATGGTCGTGGAATTATTGGCCTCGGTTCGGGTAATGGTGGTAGACCTAAACTCAAAATTTGAAAAATGTGACTACAATTTTCACCTGGTGGCGGAAACACTTCTCTCTCCTTGCCACAACAAATATAACGCCTAATTTCAGAATTAAATTCACATCGGTAGCCATATTCACATTGTTGATAATAACAATCACGGAGACGATTGCCTATATATCAATTTTTTATTTTAAAAAATGAAAAAATACCAAAATCGATAAGAGCTGCATCGTCAGGATTTGAACATTTTGGACCTCTTCTAGGTGGCGGTGTTCTAAAATATAAAAATTAGATAAAAAGTCTCGATAATTGGAGTTTCGATAATATAATGGGCAGCGAATTGGTTTTTCAAACAGGGTGTACATACGAGTAGGGTATGATAGGGTAGGGTAAGGCTTAGGCTTAGGCTTAGGCTTAGACTTAGCCTTGGCCTAGGCTAATGCTTAGGCTTAGTCGTAGGCCCAGACTTAGGTTTGACTTAGGCTCAGGTTTAGAACTAATCCAATGGTTATGTTTAGGTGTAATCTTAGGCTTACAAGGGACCTTTCAGATCTGCGAACTCTGAATTTTTTTCAAACATAGCTAGAAAAAAAGAGAAAAATACGGAGATTCCGAAAATAATAAGCATTTCATCCTATAGGTATGAAAATTTTTCGCAAATTGCATTACAAAATTGCAAAAAAATAATAAAGTGGCAAAAATAAAAAGTTGGAACTATGTATCGAAACAGAGACCTACGGAGTAATAGACAAGAGCGTTACAACTACACTATTAGGTACATGTTGAAAAATGATTAAAATTTTTTATAAAGGAAAAGTTTTTTTTGTTATTTTTAATCAAAAAATTTTGCCTCAAAAAATTTTTTTTAATTTTGCAACAACTATATAAAAATTTATAAATTTAAATTAAAAAATTAGAAACAAATGCAAAAATTGAAAATTATTTATGTTGAAAAACACAAAATTATGTTGAAAAACAAAAAATTGTGTTTTTTCAATTTTTGCATTTTTTCTAATTTCTTTATTTAAATTTATAAATTTTTATATAGTTGTTGCAAAATTTAAAAAAATTTTTTGATTAAAAATAACAAAAAAACTTT
>OZJO01005830.1:0-14145 GCA_900406225.1 Acrobeloides nanus | reverse complement strand
TCCACCCATTCGAGGAAAAAAATTAGTACTACCTATCCATCCAGATGAAAAGTTCTTAACAAAAATGATCTTATTTTCACACTTGAGCACTACCAGGAGTTTTCCGGGCCCGGATGGATAGGTGATCATGAAAATTTTTGATTTTGTTATGTTTTTCTAAATTTTTTTTGGTCTTTTCGAAAATAAGGTCATTTTTGTTAAGAAATTTTTCGACCGGATGGATAGGTGGTACTAATTTTTTCCCTCTGATAGTATGGGGGCTAATGTGTGCTTATTTTCGAAAAATCAAGACCAAAAAAATCAAAAATTTTCATAACATTTCATTGTATGGTCTTACTATCCTTGACTTTCGAATGTTGTTGAAGGAATGTTTAAAATCCAACATTTTTACCTTCAATGGTTACATCCATGCCTAAGTCTATTTCTATAACACTGTCTATGGATCTATATATTTCTTTTTTTAGCCATACAGAAGTGCATCACACATCTTGCCACCAGTGTTGCTGTGAATCGTTTCAGTTGGCCAATGCAAGTGACTATGCGTGGAAAGCTCCTTTGATGAATCCACAACGTTTTCAGTATCGGGTTCGTTGTCGCTGCGGTCATCAACATTAAGATCGGACATGAATTGACTACTCACGGCATACGACTTGTATACGCTCAGTTCGTATTTTGTAAATATATATCCAGCTATGTCTATTCTTTCAAAATTGTATATTTTATTCAACTTTTATGCAAATTAAATTTGCAATTAATATTTTATCGATATATGTTGTTTAACTTTGTACATATTTTACAACATATATTTTTTTATTCAATAAAAGTTTTTAAAATAATCGACTTATTAAAGGACCAGTAATTTACAATCATATGAAAAAAATGATATATTCAGAAAGATTATGAAAAATGAAGCATTTTTTGTTTTTACGGCATGTTCTGAATCGTTGTAGTTTTCGAGATAATTGCGTTTGAAATTTTGAATTTGTTAAAGCTCTTCGTTATAATACACAAATTTTTTGCGAAAAAATCGATTTTTGCATCAATTTTTTAAATTTTCATAAAATGAACATTGCAGCAATTTTTTTATAGCTAAATAAACGAATAAAATGACACCAAAATTATCCAATTTGAACATTGTTTTGGGTTATTGAACGAAAACCCTGTTCCATGTTTTCGCTTCAATAACCCAAAACAATATTCAAATTGGATAATTTTGGTGCCATTTTGTTCGTCTCATTTAGCTACAATGTTCATTTTATGAAAATTTAAAAAATTGATGCAAAAATCGATTAAAAATTCAAAAAAGTTTGTGTATTACAACGAAGAGCTTGTAACAAATTCAAAATTTCAAACGCAATCTTCTCGAAAACTACAACGATTCAGAACATGCCGTAAAAACAAAAAATGCTCCATTTTTCATCATCTTTCCGAATATTTCATTTTTTCATATGATTGTAACTTACCGAGCTGATCCTTTAAGTGAGTAAAAATTTAATTTTTTTGACAATACATAGTTATTTTGCCTGAATACGATTCATCTTTTTGCTCATCGAAAATAGTACGGGTTGGATTCAGGGTAATAAACTGATGTAAAAATCAGCATTTCTTGCACGTGAATTATAAACTAATTGACCTTGTGAATCATTTTAAAGGATGAAAAAGCCAAAAAGACCGAAAAGGAAAAAAGATAACAACACAACGAATGATGAATAACATACTGTAGTCTTTGTTTGCTTTGGTTGATAAACAGCTATTAAGATGTTTACGTGTTCGTTCGAGACTTGACTATCAGAAAGATTATGGAAAACGAAAAAGAACAGGAACAAGACAAATAAAAATTTGCAAGATGCAAAAATTTTTCATTTTTGCATCATTTTTAAAATTTTATTTATCTACAATTTTTGCTTTTGAAAAAATCTTTCATAATTAAAAATATGGAAAATTAAAAACTTCTCAGCAGGATCGAGCGATTAAAGCTGAAGAAGGACAGGAACAGGGTAGAGACGGAGACAGGGGGCCGTACGCAGGACAGAAACAGATAGGAGATCAGGGATAGGAAACAGGGGACCATATCTCTACAAAGAGATGGAATTCCATCCCCACCCACGCCGCACTCTTCCAAAAATGACGACCACTTCGCAATTTCGCGCCGAAGGGGGGGGATAACATAGGAGGTGATCATGATGGTCATCCCCTATGTTTTTTTACCCTAATTTTTTAGATTTTTAAAAATCATAATAGTCCTCCATTATGATTTTTCACTAAAATTGTCCAAGTGTTTTTACCAAAAATTGTCAAAAAATGATAATTTTTGCCAAAAAATGCGAATGTTTGTCCAAAAATTCTATTTTTAAAGTCATTTTTTTGGCAAAAAATGCTATTTTGGGTAACAAGTGCCAATTTTTAGCCTAAAAAGCATACATTTACAAGGGGGCCGGATAATTCTATCTGATGCGTCATGGTTTTCCAAATCGTACATTAACAAGGAGGGGAGTATCGGCCGTTATGGGTCGTCAATTTTTCAGTTTAGCGACTTTTTTTTGCCCGACGTCAACATAACGCAAAATTCTCAAGTTTTGCGTTATATCCAGCTTTACCATAACGCGAAGCGCTGAAAAATTTTGCGTTATGGTCGATCCCCTTGAGTGATGTATATATATACATGTCATTTTTGGATAAAAATCATAAGGGGGACCATTATGTTTTTTGTGAAGGAAAGGGGGCGTGCGTCATGATTTTCAAAAATTCGTGCGTTATCCCCCCGGATCATCCGGGGGTTGTAAATGTATGGACAGGAGACAAGGTATATAAAAAATATAGTTGGCGCCATTTGTATGTGTTTATGTGTTCCTTCTAATTATTATCATAAAAATTAAGAAAATAAAAACAAATTTCATAAAGATGTGCAAACATGGAGCCATAATGAGGTCTCTAGTAATTTTTCATACTTGTTTGTTATTTCGTTTTTTTAATAGCACATGATAAAGAAAGGCCATCGCATCTTAAAAATCATATCATCTTGAAATTTTGCCAATAAACAACAAAAGACAGTATTATTAAAAGAACGGGACCCATAGAATCATAAATTTCTTCAAATCACGAGTCCAACTACAGAGTCCAACCAGATTTTTTTAGCAAACAACTCTGATAAAGCGCCCATACGCCTACATTTTTTTTTGCAAAAAACACTTTTCTGGATTAATAATTCAAGAACGTTTTCAAATTTCATAATAATTTTTTTTATATGGGACATTAAGCTCATTCGTTTGACAAATAAACAAGAGCAAATGATCTAAAAAGGGACCATTTTAACCATATTTTAGTAAAAAATCGATTTTTGGTTAATATGTCTTAAAGGGAGAGGGGTAAACTTTGCAGCAGCACTTCTGAAAAAAAATTTTTTTGAATTTTTGCAAAAAATGACTTTTCTAGGGGTAATTTTATGCAAGAAATCGATTGCGCGCATTCCCGAAGCATGAAAATGCTTTCTTGACCCTGATTCAGGGAAGAAATCGGTGTATTGAAGCGAAAATCAAACATTTTCTGATTTTCGCTTCAATGCACCGATTTCTTTCCTGAATCAGGGTCAAGGAAGCGTTTTCAAGGTTCGGGAATGTGCGCAATTGATTCCCCGCCTAGAAAAACCTAAGAATCGATGGTTTTCTCATAAAAATTCGAAAATGTTTGATTTTCGCTTCAATACACCGATTCCTTCCCTGAATCAGGATCATGGAAGCGTGTTTATAATTTGGGAGTGCGTGCAATCGATTTTTCACCCTATTTTTACCCCCTAAAAATAGGGAAGGTCATTTTTCAACAAAAAAATTTTTTTGGAAAAACCCCTAATTTTTTAATTTTTACAAATTTTTTTGTTATTTTTCGAATCAATCGAATGCAATTCTAAAAAAATGTCGGTGCTGGGTGCTAGCATCCATCAATGGGTGTTGGTGGGTGCTAGACCCACCTGTTAGCGTCCACCACCCAAGCACCCATTAATGGGTGTTGATGGGTGCTAGACCCACCTGCTAGCATCCACCACCCAAGCACTCATCAATGGATGTTGGTGGGTGCTAGCACCCAGGATACTTTTGGGCGCTAGCACCTTTTCGGGCTCTGCAAGAAAAATCGATGGGTTATTTTTAAGTTAGGGCTTCTATAAAGTGAAGAAAATTCAGAAAGACGGAAACAAAAGAGATCAAAATCGTTTTTCTAAATTGTCATCACTTTTTCAAAATCCAAGTCTAAAAATAAGTTCAAAAATCTGTTCTTTTCGCTTAATAGATCACAAATTGTCAAGTTTTGAAAAAAAATTAAAAAAATTTTTTTTGCCGATCTACTCAACCTCCCTTATCCGGCCCAATCCTGTGCGGATAGAGCTTTCTAAGATCAGAAGGCTCACCGAAAATGCTGCTTTGCACAGGATATACTCAAATTACGCAAGTGGAACAAATATTCAAAATAAGAGCAATTTTCAATACACAAGTTTTATAAAAGTTAGAAAAAAAATTGCCATTTTTTGGCCAACTGCCTCGAAATAATAAGGTTTCCGATTTTTGGTTTTAATCGACAAAAAAAATAAATTTGCTTATTTTTGAGGAAAAATTGTTTACTCAAGTTTACATCACTTTTTTTACTTTATATTATATTTTTTGCACAAGAATGATGAAAATTGTTTTGACTCACTTCATATCACAGACTTGTTTGTCCAACAATGATAAGGGTATTGGACCAAAATAGTTTAGGAACGGAGCCAAAAAGACAAGACAAACATCTGAAGTGCTTAATACGTGACCGGAACGAATTATTAAATAAATTTAGGCAAACAAACATAATTTTGATAAAACCAAAAAAACATTCACAACAAAAAATCATTTGACCGTTAAGAAGAATTAATAAATAATTTTTCATATGCGTGTATAATTAGCTGATCTTATACACTTCTTTGTCATTTGTTAGAAGTTGCTCGTTTGAGATTTTTTTATATTAACTCTCGATTTTAGGCGGAATTATTTTGAGACTATGAGTGAAAATAACGTCAATAATGTTGCAAAGGAGTAAGTTATTGCTTCTCCATAGGCATATGTATTTGTTTAAGGGATTCCTCTGTGTCATCTTATGTTATTATTCAAAATTATGGTGGCTCTATTATCCAAAAATTAAAAAATGACTTTACAACGATTGCTAAGGAAGTAAGCACGTTTTATTTGAAAATAATTTTTTCCATTTAGAGTTACCCAGAAGCGGATGATGTGCCCATTGTTATAGTGGAAACAAGTAATTTGAACTATGGTGACTATCAGTTCAATTCTTCAATGGCATTGTCTAAAGTAAATTTTAAACTGATTCCATCTAATCTGGTTATGTCCAAGTCGATCCTAGTTAATCAGTGTTTACATGAGCCGTCCAGATTCGTTGAATCAAATTCAATCTGTTTAGATTGATCTGTTCTGTTCCGATTCTTTTGACGTGTCGACACTTGAGGCCGAACTTTTGAGGTCCGACGTTTGCGTCCTCGATATTTAATGCACCGACATTTGAGGCTCCAAAAAAATCGTCTGAAAAATGTTCTAAAAACCGAAAAATGTCGGGATCTCAAATATGAGACCTCAAATGTTGGGTCTCATGTGTTGTGCCTCAAAAATCGGGTCTCAAATGTCGGACCTCAAATGCCGAGCCTCAAGTGTTGAGCCTCAAAAATCGAGTCTCAAATGTCGGGACTTCAAATGTCGGGACCTCAAATGCCGAGCCTCAAGTGTTGTGTCTCAAAAATCGGGTCTCAAACGTCGAGACCTCAAATGTTGAGCCTCAAATGTCGGGCCTCAAAAAGTTCGGCCTCAAGTGTCGACTCGCCGATTCATATAGATCCGTTTTGCTTTGGTCTGTTCCGATACGAAAAGTTACAATCTAATATCACGTGACGCCAGGCGCCACGTATATTTGGTTCGTTTTTGGGGGCTCCTACACTGATTTTTGAGGTTTTTAACTATATCTCAAGTTTAGTTAGGGTTAGAAATTTTTTTGTGCTTCTGAATTTTCGTCACCTTAAAGGACCAGTCCAGTAATTTACAACCATATGAAAAAATGATATATTCGAAAAGATCATGAAAAATTGAACATTTTTTGTTTTTACAGCATGTTCTGAATCGTTGTAGTTTTCGAGATAATTGCATTTAAAAATTTGAATTTGTTACAAGCTCTTCGTTGTAATACACAAACTTTTTTGAATTTTTAATCGATTTTTTGCATCAATTTTTTAAATTTTCATAAAATGAACATTGTAGCAAGTTTTTATAGCTAAATGAGACCAACAAAATGACACCAAAATTATCCAATTTGAACATTGTTTTGGGTTATTGAAACGAAAATTCTGATTCATTTTCGTTTCACTAACCTAAAACAATGTTCAAATTAGATAATTTTGGTGTCATTTTGTTTGTCTCATTTAGCTATAAAAAATTGCTACAATGTTCATTTTATGAAAATTTAAAAAATTGATGCAAAAATCGATTTTTTCGTAAAANGTCTCATTTAGCTATAAAAAATTGCTACAATGTTCATTTTATGAAAATTTAAAAAATTGATGCAAAAATCGATTTTTTCGTAAAAAATTCAAAAAAGTTTGTATATTACAACGCAGAGCTTGTAACAAATTCAAAATTTCAAATGCAATTATCTCGAAAACTACAACGATTCAGAACATGCCATAAAAACAAAAAATGCTCCATTTTTCATGTTCTTTTCGAATATATCATTTTTCATATGATTGTAACTTATTGGACTGGTCCTTTAAAACAAAAGAAATATAAATATATATCTAATCTGACCTGAAATGGCACAATGCGATCTTTTCTATCCATTCGAACCCATTTCGATTCGCCTCAATTTACTTCGACCTGATCTGATCGGAATTATCTCTTTATTTTTAGAAGCTGAATTCAAAAACCACTCCTATAGATATAGCTAAAGCATTGAAAGAAAAGTTCCCTGAATCAACACTAGTCGATAAAGTAAGATAATTTTATCAGAATTTTTGAACCGCTATTTAGGTTGACGTAGCAGGGCCAGGTTTTATTAACGTGTTTTTAAATCGTCAAGAGATCGGACATCGAATTTCAGAAATCTACCGACATGTAAGTAATTTTTATACTCTTTCATTACATTTTTTAGGGTGTTGATGTTACCTTGCCAAAAGTAGAAAAACGTAAAGTGATTGTCGATTTTTCTTCACCGAACATAGCTAAAGAAATGCATGTTGGACATTTGCGGTCTACTATCATCGGGGATTCCATTTGTCGGTTGTTCGAATTAATGGGTTTCGAGGTAAATACCATTACTCTAAAAAATATTAAAAAATTTTTTAGGTCCTCCGTTTGAACCATATCGGCGATTGGGGGACTCAATTTGGCATGCTTATTGCTCATTTGCAGGATGAGTTTCCATCGTACTTGACTGAAGCACCACCGATTGGCGATCTATTGAAATTTTATAAGGTATTTTTTTAATTACTAACCAACCGAATCCAACTACTGTGTGTGAAAATTTTTTAGGAATCGAAGAAACGATTCGATGAAGATGAAGATTTCAAACAACGAGCATATCAATGTGTTGTAAAACTTCAAAAATTCGATGAGGACATAGTCAAAGCATGGAAATTGATCTGCGATGTTAGTCGAGAAGGTAAACTCACCATAGGTTGCCAAGGGGAGTCTCCCTCTGACCTACTCTCTCATGGACCCAAAATTGAGGGAAGGGACTACCACATGAACATAGAACTGAAGGGGACCATGGACCCAAAATTGAGGGGGACCACTGCATCGGGCCCCTCCCCCCACTTGACGACTTATGAACCCCACCTCTCCAAACTACTTTTGTCTATTTTAGACTTTCAACGCATCTATAAGCGCTTGAACATTTCGATAATCGAGCGTGGTGAATCTTTCTATCAATCACGGATGATCGATCTTGCTAGAGAACTCGAAGAAAATGGAAAACTCATAGAAGACGATGGACGTAAAATTTTGTTCGCTCAGGGGATTAGTGTTCCTCTAACGATCGTAAAAAGGGATGGTGGTTGCACATATGACACTTCTGATATGGCCGCTTTGAAGCAGCGCTTGTTTGAGGAGAAAGCGGATTGGATCATTTATGTGGTGGATGCTGGTCAGAGCCTTCACTTTGAAACGGTCTTTGGTGCTGGACGAGATTTGGGTTATTACAATCCGAAAGAAAAACGCGTTGAACATGTTGGTTTTGGACTAGTGTGCGGCGATGACAAGTATTTTTTGGCTACACAATAAAGTTCACTCTCACCAAAAAAATTTTTAAGAAAGAAACTGAAAACACGCGAGGGCAAAGCCATAAAATTAACCGAACTATTGGATGAAGGCGTAAAACGAGCCAAGGCAAAGATGGAAGCGAAACGTTCAGAAAAATCCGATACGTATGATAACATGACAGATGAAGATTTCGAGGCGGCTTATCATGCGGTGGCCTATAGCGGCATCAAATACGCCGATCTGTCTCAGAATCGCAAGTCAGATTATGTGTTCTCTTTTGATAGAGTGAGAAAAGAATGAATCCAAAATATACTTATTACTCATTTTAGATGCTGGATGATCGTGGTAATACGGCTGTTTATTTACTATATGCCTATGCTAGAATTCGGTTAGTTTTATATATGTTACCGTCATATCTAAAAGTTTCAGAAATTATAGACTGAGATAGGCCTAAGCCTAGGTTTAGGCTTAGGCCTAGGCCTAGGTTTAGGCTAAGACCTAAGCCTAGATCTAAACCTAGGTCTAAGCCTAGGATTAGGTCTAGGCTTAGGCCTAGGCTTAGACCTAAGCCTAGATCTAAACCTAGGTCTAAGCCTAGGCTTAGGCTTAGGACTAGGCCTAGACCTAGGCTTAGGCCTAAGCCTAGGATTAGGCTTAGGACTAAGCTTAGACCTAATCCTAGATCTAAACCTAGGTCTAAGCCTAGGCTTAGGTCTAGGCTTAGGGCTAAGACTAAGCCTAGGCTTAGGCCTAGGCCTAGGCTTAGGACTAAGCCTAGGCCTAGGCTTAGGACTAAGCCTAGGCCTAGGCTTAGGACTAGGCTTAGGCTTAGGCCTAGGCTTAGGCTTAGACCTAGGTTTAGATCTAGGCTTAGGTTTAAGCCTGGTTCTAAGCCTAAGTTTAAGCCTAGGCCTAATCCTAGGCTTAGAACTAGGCTTAGATCTAAGCCTAGATCTAAACCTAGGTCTAAGCCTAGGCTTAGGCCTATCTGAGTCTATAATTTTCTAGAATTTTCAGATATGTCTAGGCATATCTGAAACTTTCAGATATGACGGTAATTTATATAACTATATAATATATATTTAAAAATTTAGTTCAATTGTTCGAAAAGCTGGTGCACCAAAAACGGAATTGCTCACCTACCTAGACCAACTCCAAGAAAATAATGAACCTTTTCCGTTGGAACACGCAGCCGAATTCAAGTTGGCCAAACACATCCTCAAGTTTTCTGACTGTATCTTAACAGCCATGGATTCACTTCTTATGAACCAAGTATGAATGGGACCATTTTTTTATTAATTTTTTAAATTAAGATCTGTGACTACGTCTATATCCTAGCAACAACATTCCATGATTTTTATAATGAGTGCTATGTTATCCATAATGATCGTGAGGGTAATTAATTTTTTAAGACAACGTCTCTCGAAAATTTTAAAGTATATAAGATAAAAAAGACAGTTTCTACAAAATTTTCAATTTTTATCTAGAATTGTTTGTCTCGTCGAGATGTAAAACCTTTCGCTGGCGAAGCACGATGCTTTATCTACTTAACGAACATTTCTAGATAAAAAATTTTTTTGTTTCTTTCATTTGAACACTTCTTAGAGATTATGTCATAAATATTTTATTTTAAACAAATTTCTAGGAAACACCGTGTTGTTTAAAAACCGTTTGGTACTATGTGAGGTGACGGCTGATGTCATGGCAGTGTGTTTTAAGATTCTTGGGCTTAACGTAGTGGAGAAGATGTAATGTTATTTCAAAAAATTTCTTATTGTGCACATTTTATATATTTTCTTTGATAAAAATATATACAGGATGTTTGATCATTTATTTCATACTTTTGAAAAGTAGCCAAAAATCGAGTTTAAATCCATTTCCGTCATCCGAGTGCTCGATAGCCACCGTCACGGGATTTTTTTAGAAAAAAGATTTAGTTGAAAAGCTTTTAATTTCGATTTTTTAAAGAGAAGATACGAAAAAATTGGATGTTTTCAGGATTATGACATCAGTATTGTTTGGTCTAATCCTACTGGGACGAATGATAACTTAAATAATTCCCAAAATCGAACTACGTAGAACATCACTTTTTATGAAAACTCTTGTATGATGAAGAAAAATTATATAAAGCTTATTAGAAATGTTATAGCTAAAAAGCTCTATTAATGAAATGATGGGCTTCATACGGTTTTAAATCGATGAAAAACCTCTTACTTCGATGATTTTGGTGTCAAAAAATTACCCATAAAATTCTGCATCGATCACTAAAAAATTTTAACGAAAAATTCATTAGGAAGGTGTATGGCTCAATCTTTGAAAAATAGTCATTGAAAAAAGGTAGCCTAATGAAGAAAATTCCTATTTCGACAACTATAGATCGTCTCAAAAAACTGATAGTGCATCGATTAAGACCAAACACGATAACTTAAACGATGCACTTATCAGTTTTTTGAGGCAATCAATAGTTGTCGAGATGTAGATTTTCTTCATTAGGATATCTTTTTTCAATGACCATTTTTCAAAGATTGAGCCATAATCCAGATTGTCATGAACAAATCCAAAGTGTATGTTCCAAAAGTGTAAGCCTATTCAAAAAGAAGGTTACCCATTTGAAATTTTTGCTCTGAACCTGGACCCAAAAAGTTTTTAAAAATTGTTCTAAAATGATCAGAAATTGTTGGGTATAGCTCAAAACGGTAAACCAACTCATTTTTTCACGATTTCAGACTTTTTTAACATTGAAACACATGTGCCCGAAACTTCCATGCTCGTACGGTACTGAAGTTTAATGTGAGACTTTTTTTGCCACTTCACTATAGCGATGGGTTTTTCTTTAAGGCGAGAAATGCTCTTTAAAACAACTTTGTCTTTATTTACAATTAAAATATCTCATATTTTTATTGTTAATAATTCTACAAATAAATCAATAATTTTTGTCATAAACTTAGCAAGTAACAGTTCTTATCAATTTATCCGTGCTCAAAATTTTTATAATTAGCCAATTATTCTTTCGAAACTATACATTGGGTTGTTCGGAAGGGTGGGGACTTTTGAGCTCTCACATATTCGCATCTGACATTTGCACTTTTACATTTGCGCTCTATAATTGCGCAACGATATTTACGTTCCGATATATGCGCGCTAATAATTGCGCCCCGATATTTGCGCACTCGACTTGTAAATATCTTTCAAAAAAGATCGAAACTTTTAAAAACGGAAAAGGGCGCAAAATTCGGGTACACAAATGTTAGGCCACAATTATTAGCGCGCATATGTCGAGTGCGCAAATATCGGGACGCAAATGTCGTTATGCAATTATAGAGCGCAAATGTCGGGGCGCAAAAATCGGATGCTCAAAAGTCGGGTGCGCAAGTTTCATTGAGCATATGTGAGGGCGAAAATGTCCCCCACCCATTCGGAAAATAACCAGCTTTTGCAAATTCAATTGTATCGTTATAAAAATGACTCCTCCACGGATTTTTCTATGCGGGGAATCGATTACGCACATTGCTGAAACGTGAAATGGCCTGTGTATTGAAACGAAACCTGAATTTGAATTTCTGAAGGAATTTGTATAAAAATTCCACAGCCAATCAATAGAGCGCATCGAAAAACGGTAGTACCCCAATTTTCGTGAAAAACAAATTTTTCGTCTTTGAGGAAACTTAGTTCAAAGTTTGATAAAAATGATCGAAATTTGCATAAATTGACCGAAATTTAGCCAACTTTAAAAAATTTCCTCAGAATATGTTTTCCACGAAAATTGGGGTGCTACCGTTTTTCGATGCGCTCTATAGATTGGCTGTAGAATTTTTCAAAAATCAAAAATTCAAATTCAGGTTTTCATTTCAATACACAGACCACTTCACGTTTCGCCAATGTGCGCAATCTGTTCCCCACATAGAAAACCTCCAGAGGAGTCATTTTTATAACAATACGATTGAACCTGCAAAAGCCGGTTATTTTCCGAACGATCCAATATCTTATAGGTATATAAATGTATGATTTTGTCCATGATACGTTAAAGAGTTGATACAAATGTATGCCCAACCCATGGAAATAAAACTAGCAAGCTTTTTCGAGAATAAAACAGTGACTTTTGTAAATTTTAGAAAAAATCAAAAAACGAAGAAGCTTATGGCTTTTCTATAAGCACCACGGAAAGTTCTGTTCATTTTGCGAGAGGAATACTGGAAAATGGAATTGCCTCTAAAAATGGTCTTAAAGATGGTGATTGTATTCTTGCAGTTAATAAAGTTACCATACATATGCAACTAAATAATCAAGTAAAATTTCTAGAATTCAATATTTTTTGAGGAGCCCAAAAAATTAAAAAATTATGAATAAAATACAGTACACTTAAGTTCAATACACTTATAGTTTTGGGTTATTAAAACGAAAACCCTGATTCAGGGGTAATTTTTGCAAGGAATCGATTGAGCGCATTCCCGCAGCTTAAAAATGTTTTCTGACACTGATTCAGGAAAGGGGATATGTGTATTGAGACGAAAATGAGCTTGCCAGCCTAGCTAGTAAACGGACGGCTGGTAAGCTTGTAGTCTAACTAGCTAGTAGTCTGGTAGCCTACTAGTTTGCCAACCTTGTAGACTGGCAGGCTGTATGCTGGAAAGCTAGTATGCTGGCTAGCTAGTAGATTGGCAAGGTTGTAGGCTGGCAAGCTAGTAGGCTGGTAGGCTGTACTCTCCAAAATCCATATTCACCGTATCAAGATCAGGGAAGAGTTTTCACGCTTCGGGAATGTGTGCAATCGACTCCCCATCTAGAAAAACTCCTAGAAAAACTGTTTTTCTGCAAAATTTCGAAATTTTCGTTTCTATGCATACATCTCCTTCCCTGAATCAGGGTCAAAAAAGCATTTTCACGCTGCAGGAATGCATGCACTCGATTCTCCGCATAAATTACCTCTAAAGGGATCATTTAAAAAAAATTCGCGTTATTTTGGGCCCCTCTCCTTTAAGAGTACCAAAATAAGTTTAACATGGAAGTATAGAAAAGGTTCAAATTTTAAATTTTGCGAATTTCAAGAAAAACAGTTATAGCCCAAAATCAGGATATCCATATCATTTTTCGATGATGGTGCACTATTTTATCTCAAGGTAAACAGAGTGCACAAAATTTTCTCAAAAACCCTTTTTCACCTCGGAGAGGATGCGAAAAAGGTGATCAAGGGTGCATTTTGTAACCTAAAAGGTGCTATCTAGGCACCATTTCCAAAAAAATTGTTTTAAAAATTCTCAAGGCTGAATAAGATCCCGTTGGAGCTCGATTTCAGTTAATCTTATAAAATTTTAGGAAGCAACCTTGTTGATAAAACAACATCCCAAAAAAGTTCACTTAACGATTTTGAAGAAAGCAGATTATGAATTAAGAAGTTTACTTCGACAAAAAGTATGTTGTTATAGACCTAGGAAAATTCTTAGTACTTTCTAAAGAAAGAAGATATATGAATCGAATGGCCGTAGATATAGGGTTTTACCAACAAAATATAAAAAACTTTTTCTCGGCGAAAAATGGTTTTTAAAAAATAAAATCGAAATTTTTGGCCAAAGTTCGACTTTTTTGTGTCAAATTTCGATTTATAACCAAAATTGATTTTTGGTTAAAAATCGATTTTTTCACCAAATTCGATTTTTTTCAAAATTCAATTTTATGACAAGTTTCAATTTTGGCCAAAATTCAATTTTTGGATGAAAATCGATTTTTGGCCAAGAGACATGGTTTACATGGCCTTATGAAAAGCAAATGTTGCTGCGTCTTCTTAAAACTGTTTCAGTTGTCGTCGTAGTGTTTCCAGAATTTCATCTTTTAGCGTCTTTTCCGTTTCAAATTTATTCCGCATTGTATGTCG
>OZJO01005827.1:0-36858 GCA_900406225.1 Acrobeloides nanus | reverse complement strand
AAATTCAAAAAAGTTTGTGTATTACAACGAAGAGCTTGTAACAAATTCAAAATTTCAAACGCAATTATCTCGAAAACCACAACGATTAAGAACATGCCATAAAAACAAAAAATGCTCCATTTTTCATGATCTTTCCGAATATATCATTTTTTCATATGATTGTAACTGACTGGACTGGTCCTTTAAGTTTAAATTTTTTCAATATTGTTTTCTTTTTTACTAATAAAATATTTCTTTGTTCGCATTTTTTCTATGAAAATTTTTAAAAATAGGAACATTTATGGCAAAATCTAATGCCAGAAACTCACATAATGCAAAAATAATCGCGGAAAGAACAAAGGGACAAGCTCAAGGAAAATGCGGTAATTTTATAGTCCGTTTCAGCCCCAACTATAAAAAAGCTGGACCCAAAATTCAAAGTCCGAAGTCAGCATGGGTAAAACGTTTGAAGTTCAAAAAATTCTTTTATAAACAATGGAGCAAAAAATTTTTGCTCCATTGTTTGTAAGAAAAATTTTTTGTAGATCAAAATTTTTGCCCTAGTATAGGGCTCGGAATGAAAAAAATGAAAATCAGAAAAAATGTCAAAAAATCAGATTCATCCTCACTTCTGATCCAATGTAATTTAAGTTGTATATAAAGAAGAGCTATTTTTTATTTTTAGGATTTTATGGACACGGTAAAATGAAAAATAGTTTTGGATCATGCTCTTTCATGATGTAATAGCCGTGTTTCATATCGTTTACAGGTGCATCAAAAAAATTTCGTTTTGGCCCTTTTTGAGGGAGACCCAAAAATTCCGATTCCTTTATATTCAGTCTTTCATCTTCGCAGCTTCGAGTTTTGCTTCATTGATAACATATTCATCCGGAAACAAAATAACTAAAAAATTTCAAGACTTATAAAAAAATAAAGATTCTTACACCACGCAGTTTTTCCAGCTAAAAATAATTTTTTTGCCAATCGAGTATGCATGCTATTATCATCATAATGCTCAAAATCCATTGAAAATTGCGGTGAGCTTATATACGAGTCGAGAAATTCGACGACTTTTTGATCATTGCACTCATTTTCCTAAAAAGTGTGACCTGTTCGTAAAATTTTGATGATGAAGGAATTCAGAAATAAAAGGTTCAGGATCCCTTAAAGGGGAGGGGTGCAAATTAGGACCCTTTCTCCAAAAAAATTTTTTTGAAAAATGACTAGGGGTGAAAATAGGGTGAAAAATCGATTGTGAGCACCCCAAATTGTGAAAACGCCTCCTTGATCCTGATTCAGGGAATGGGGTGGGTGTCTTGAAGCGAAAATCAAACATTTTCGGATTTTTATGAGAAAACCGTCGATTCTTAGGTTTTTCTAGGCAGGGAATCGATTGCGCGCATTCTCGAACCTTGAAAACGCTTCCTTGACCCTGATTTAGGAAAGAAATCCGTGTATTGAAACGAAAATCAATTTATTTACGTAAATACTTATCCTTTCCCTGAATCAAGATCAAAGAAGCGTTTTCACGGTTTGGAAATGCGCGCAATCGATTTTGACCTCTGAATGGGATCCAGATTTGGCCCCCTTTTTCACCTCTGGGCTGTGATTCGAACCCGACCCATTATGAGTCTTGGTGGATCTATCGACTGCGCTAATGGCTTGCGTTATAAAGCATTATTTGAGTATTTTCGGGAGCCGTGAATGGTATTTTTGAAAGTCAAGAATCGAAATTTTTAAGCTCTAATAGTTTACCTTCTTTTCTTCAACTTCGATCTTGAGTCCTTCCCAAATTTTTAACAATTTATCATCCGGTGGTAAACGACTAGTGACAATTTGGTCTAAAAAAATACAGAGTGTATAAAAAGACCGGAATTTTGGCGATTTTTTCATGTTTTTTCGATTCGAAATTTTTTTCAAAAATACTAAAAATGACCATATAGGGGATTTTTATGCAGAAAATCGACTGCGCGCATTCTCGAAGATTGAAAATGCTTCCCAGATCCTGATTCAGGAAAGTAAGTGTGTAAATTTGTATTTTTAGCTTTTATATACACACTTACTTTCCTGAATCAGGATCTGGAAAGCATTTTCAAGCTTCGGGAATGATCGCAATCGATTCCCCGCATAAAATTATCCCTATATATGGGTCATTTTTAAGATTTAAAAAAAAAATTTCAAGTTGAAAAAACATGAAAAATTGCCCAAATTCCAGTTTTTTTATACACCTTGTAAATATCAAACTCTTGTTTTTTATCCTTACCATGCATAGGTGACATAAGCCGTTTGGCTTGTGCATAACAACCTGACTTGTAAGCGCCCCATCGAACCATTGTTTGACAGACTAAACTATTGTAAAAAATCCAAATCTCATCCATATTTTGTCCATAAAAATCCCATCCACCTTTTTTATTAATAACTTGCGTATATTTGGTACCAGTAATCGCTGCAAGTAAGATGCCCTTATGATATCTAAAAAACATGATTTGGGCCAGATTTGGTGAAAAAGAGAAGGGGTTACAACCCCTTTACTCATATATGGTTGTTGTGGGCTCTTACCCATCCTTATACATGACATCGAAAGGAAAATCGTGCTTACTTTCCGGCTTGAAGATAACACTCTGCTTGTAACATCCCCAAGCTCGGATTCGGATAGAGTGGCGACAAAAAATGAACATAAAAATCAAAATCCAAGGCTTGAATAAAATTCAACAAATAAATAGCACCGTCAAAGCATCTAAGTTTTCGCTCTTCAATAGCACGTTCAAATAAAATTTCAAGAAGTTGTTCACAAGATTTCCACGTTTTGGAGTCATATTTTGAAGGTGGTCGCATATTTGGATTAGATTTTCTTTCTTCTTCAAATGGTTCGTTAAAAATAAACGTTCGATTGAGTTCTCCAGTGAAAAGTTCTCGGCTAAAGTTTGATGGGTCGGATTCCAGAGGATCATAGTTGTCCAACGAGTTTTGATCGATTTGAGGCTTGTCTAGCTAAAAATTTTGAAATGCGGCAGATTTTTGGAAGGGGGAGTCGGGTAGATTTTGGAGAGAGAAGGGGGTCTGGGGCTACTACACAATAGGGGTGGCCACCCAAGTGAAAAAATTTTCAAAATTTTTCTGGAAATGGCTCTTCTAGGGGTAAAAACATGCGGGGTATCTGAATTTGACATTTTCGAAGCGAAAAACGCTTCCCTGCTTCAATACATAGGCCTTTCCTGAATCAGGGAAGCGTTTTCTCGCTTTGAAAATGTCAAATTCGAATTCCTTGCATGTTTTTACCCCTAGAGGGGTCATTTTGTGGTAAAAATTTTTTCACGTGGGTGGCCCTCCATAGTAGCTACGGAGGTCCGCAGAATCTGCCAACCATCTTCCACAATACATTCGTTCTTGAATATACCTTATATGCTATAGCTTGAGCATCCGATTGAACTTGATTCATACTCGGTCCAGTAAGCTCAAGTTTCAAGCATTCCGTATAACAGTCAGATGCCAAATCATAGTATCCTAACTCTGCTAAAGATTTGCCTTTTCTATACCAAGCCTTGGATAGTTTGTCATCCAATTTTAGGGCTTCTGAAGCATCGATATAACACAGGTAGTAGCTGAAATTGTAAAAAAATTTTTAGTGTATATGGCAAACAACATCCTCCTCTTTTTAACCTATAGATGGAGAAAGTAGAGTTGTGACAAAAAAGGGTGATTTGTTGCTTCAGGGCTGAAAAAGGTCCAAAGGGTATAAAAAATTTGTGGTCTCTCGGTCTTTACTTGGTTCGTCTGGTCCGGGCCGGCTCTTGACTACTGTTTTCCACCTGGTGTAGTTAAAGGTACACATACTTTCTCATTTTCAAGTGCACCATAGCACGATTGCACAACATTTTAGTAAAAAACTTTTCGTCATAATAAAATACTATAGCCATAGAATAGGCATTTAAGGCATCTTCGTAATTTCCCCGATTAAATGAAATTTTTCCTCGGGCAGCAAATAATTTTCCATATTTCCTTAGTTGGAGTGGAATCACATAGTCAAGCTCGTTTTCTTGACTCTTGATGATAACAAGTTTTGGATCATTTGCCCAAGTCATTTCGAATTAATAAGACTATAAAATTTTAACTGATAAGAACGTTTTAATATAGGTGTAAAAAGGGCACTAGGATGAAATCCCTGGTTCATGGTTTTCGTTTCAATAACCCAAAACATTTTTCAAATTCCATAATTTTGGTGTTTATTCGTCTCGCCGAGTTAAAAATTAGTGCGTTTATTTTTTCTGAATGTTCAAGGATTTATTAAATCGTTTCAATAAACAATCTGATTGAGCCCTGGGTACAAACTCTTCGTTTCAATGCTCAAACTCATTTGAAATTTTTTTCAATTTTATTTCGCTCATAACTTTTTACGATTAGATTTTCAAGTAGTGCCGTAAAAACAAAAAATGCTCCAAATTTGTGCTCTATCACATGGCATAAACTCCCCAAAAGTGGACTGGTCCTTTGTGGCGCCCCTTTTTTGTGGGACTATTAGTGGCATCCTTGATGACGACAAAGATGCACATGGATCTCCCTTATTAGTTCAGTATAAACTTTATCATACCAGTTATCCAGTGTGAATATAATGTGCAAGACTTAAAATAATTACTTAATATTTATTAAAGAGTAGGGGATGATGGTAAAATGCAATACACATAGCATTAGGAGTTCACATCTAATAATTTAAAGAGGCTCAACCAGGAAGAGTATAAACTCTCTCCTCTTCCTTCGCTTAGCTCACATACATTCTAGCCTTTCGCAGGACTCGGAGAAAGTCTCGACAGAATGGATGATTGGACACACTTTTGTGACTTAGCCGGCGACCGGGAGCGAAAGAATTTTTTTGTGAGCAGCATGTTATGAAATAGTAATCCCATGGTCGCTACATTTTTAACTAAAAAATGTCCAAAATTTTCCATTTTTTCTTCAAAATTTATCAATTGTGCTAAAAATATTCATTTTCTGAGTATTTTCAACTTAAAAAGCAAGCTTTTTTCAAAATAATTTTTCGTGAAAATAACATAAGGGGACTCTTATGATTTGCATCAAATTTTCAAAAAATTTAATGAATTTTAAAATAAAAGTAAAAATAATTATTTCATTCTATTAGTCAATTGTTTCAAAAATTTCATAATATTAAAATAATATTAAAGTTGAATACAAACAATAAGTTTTCTAGTGTATGATAACGTTATCATTGGTCGACCCCCTCCCCCATGTTATCAAGCGTTATCATTTGGCTACCCCTCCCCCCATATGATAACGTAATATCTGGAAATTGTACTAGCTTTAAGCTTGTGCTGTAAAGCTAGTACAATTTCAAAGTTCAAATGACAAATGAATAAATTCTTTTTAGTGTGGATTTTACTTTTAAACTCAATTCAAATCATAAGTTTATTAAGGGAGTTTGAAATTTTTAATCTAACAATGTAAGTTTCGATTTCGAAAATTGCGACTTCGATTGATCACTGCCTCGCCCCAAACATCGTGNACAAATGAATAAATTCTTTTTAGTGTGGATTTTACTTTTAAACTCAATTCAAATCATAAGTTTATTAAGGGAGTTTGAAATTTCGGATCCGACCAGGACTCGAACCCGGATCTATCACCTATCGGTAATCCCTACATCCGTCTTATACCGTTAATCGGTCGGAGGGCACACCAGATGTTAATCACAGTGTGAGCAATGGAAAATTCACCTCCAAGTATTCGCCAAAAATTAAAGGACTAGTGCAATAGAAAAATCGATTTTCTGGAAATAAGCCTATCATGTAGAACGCGTTCACTGATCATTTTTATTTTTATACCATAGAGCGTACACCTCATTTTCATGGGGAAAAATTGCAAAAAAGTGAGGTGACTGGGGACAGTGCAAAAAGGAATTGTCCCCTGTGGAATCTATTGGATTTATTTGAGGTCCTTGTAGAGAGATGGGGAATAGGTGGTTTTTCGGAATGCAAATGACCCACAACCGCAATACATGTATCTAGAAGACGCTAAAGTTGTAACAATAAACAATAGGATATATCCGATCCGATTTCTTACAAAGGATATGTCCTTAATATGTGTGAAATGTTTGTATAAATTACGACCATTCAAAAGTACAATAAACATCTGTTTTTCAAGACTCCGGGCAAAAATCTAAATTTTCTTATCAAAGTTTGAAAAAAGTTTATGCAAAAAATGATCGATTTAAAAATTTGACCCATATTTCGACTTCGTAAAATTTTTTAATCTAACAATGTAAGTTTCGATTTCGAAAATTGCGACTTCGATTGATCACTGCCTCGCCCCAAACATCGTGAAAGAAGAGTAGAGGGTAGCGAGACTTCTGATTTTTGTGGGCGGAGAGATCATACGTGGATAGGAGTCCCATTTATGGATCCCCTCCCACAAAATAAGTTTACAAATAAACAAAGATCTGCATAAGCGACGTTAGGGGGAGGGGACATGCCCCGAAAGCGAAAAAATTTTCCTAATGGAGTTCCCCTTTATGTTTTTACCCAAAATTAAAAAAAAAAATGGTTCCCCATTATGATTTTTCATCAAAAATCACCAAAGTTTTCTATTTTTTAACAAAAATGTCCAAAATTTTCCTTTTTTTTTCTTCAAAATTCATTATTTTTTCCCAAAAATCGTCATTTTCTGATTATCCTCAGCTTAAAAAACAAGCTTTTTCCAAAAAAAATCTTCGCGAAAAATCACATAAGGGGGGACCCTTATGGTTTTATCAAATTTTGGGCTAAAATTGAAAAAAAGCATACGAAGGAACCCTCAGGGCCGTATCCAGGATTTAGTTTTGGGGGAGGGCTTAAACTTGAAAAAATGCATTTTTCTTAAGAAATTTTTTAAAAACTGGCCACTTTTTCGAAAATTTTGCCGTTTCAGGGGGGGCTTGAGCCTACTTAGACCCCCTGGATACGGCCCTAGGGACCCTTATGTAAAACGAAATGGAATCCTAGCGTCGCCTATGAGGATTTGATATTAATTTTAAAGCCTGTTTATTTGTAAACTTATATTTTTTTTATTAATCTTCAGTTATCACTCTCAAAAATAATTTTTTGATAAGCTTTCGTAAAAGTCGTTAAGTGGTCAATTTATATGAAAAACAAATTGTGCAAAAAAATGTTTACATATTGACTAAAAATATTTATTGTTATGAAAATACTTGGGTATATCAAAAAGTAAATATTTGTTCGCCTTATCAGTAAAATAAAAATAAAAGTGTTTTAGAAAACTATTTTTTTTAAACATTTTCGTTAGTAACACAAATATTCTGGTTTTATTTTTATTCGAGGATAAGTGGATTACTCGACGTGAGGCGGATATTTGAGGCCCCGACATTTGAGGTCCCGACATTTGAGACCCCGACATTTGAGGCTTAGCATTTGAGGCTCAACTTTTGAGGCCCAAAAAGTCGGGGCCCCGACATTTGAGGCTTAAAGGGGGTCCAAATTAGGGCCCTTTCTCCAAAAATTTTTTTGGAAAAATGACCTTCTAGGGGTAAAAATAGTTTTTTTAGCCTCAAATGTCGTGGTCTCAAGTGTTGGGCCTCAAATGTCGGGGCCTCAAATATCCGGCCTCAAATGTCGAGTAACCGGATAAGTGATAGAAAAAATGTGGATAGCTTGTATTATTATTTTATTAACTCTACATCGGTTTACTGTTGGATTGTCCGAGGACTATCTTGATAATATGATTATTGAAAGGAAAATTGAGTTCGAATTTCAATATAGTAATGGTAGATATTTGGATGTGTTTAAAGATCCAAGACATGATAGGTAACAAAAATGATTTTGACAAAAAATAACCGAAAAATTCGAAAAACTTGCCAAAAATTTTGAAAAAATTAGAAAAAAGATTATATTTTTTGCTGAAAATTGCAATTTTTGTTTAAAAAATGGACATTCTTGGTGAAAAATTTTTTGGATAAAAACATAAGATGAGACCAAGGGCACGGTAGACCAAAATGGTACCAAAAATTGAGAAAAGTGGAAAACTCAGTGTTTTCGATTAAAATTAATAAATATCGCTGTTTTTGATTATGCTTGAATCATGGTTTTCGTTGTAATAAACAAATTTCAAAAATGGTCAACTTCAAACGAGTTTATCTAAAGCCAATCTAGCGATTCAGAATTTACTGTAAAAATAAAAAATGCTCCATTTTTTCATGAACTTTCTGAATCTGTACAAATTATGGCAATTTTGGATAATCTAAAGAATTTTGAAGTGCTACCATTAAAAAGCGTATTAAAAAAGTTTTTTTATTTTGTAACTTAGCAACTTATTTAGGCTCAACTTATAACCAATATTAAAAGTTCGGATTTTAGTATCGCTGCGGATTTTAACCCATATGTACGAAATGAAAGCCAAGATGTTAAATTTCAAGTGTATCCCAAAAACAAGACAATTTGTGAAAAAATGGTATTATTTAAAGTCTTTTTTTAAACACAAGATCTGTTAGAATTGAACTTGTTTGAACTCAATATATAAAGTGGCAAAAAAATGAGATTTTTGTGATTTTGCGACTAAATTTTTTAATCAATTTTTTTCAAAATGAACCTATAGGGGCTTTTCTGTGTGATAAATTGATTGCACACATTCAGGGACGTAGACAGGATTTGGTGATAGGGGGGAGGGGCTCTAGGAACTTCCACAACGGGGTTCAAAACGATATGTGGAACTTCCACAACGAAAAAAGCGGAACTTCCACAACGACTTTCACGAGAAAATCGACCGTTGCGGAAGTTCCGTTTGAAAGTTCTTAGAGTCCAGACTATAGAAAGATATTTTAAAGGTAAACGATGCCATGGAAGACCCAGAAAGCTTTCTTCACAAGATCAATTTATATTTCGAATATACTATGAAAATAGGCAAACAAGAAAGTCGTGAAGTCAACGTTACAAGTCAAAATCTGATTGATTCAAAAACTTTCTCTATTCTTAATAACACGTATGAAAACAAAAATGGTAGTTTACGAAATTTTCATTAATAAATTTATAACTTAAGGAGTCGTTTACTTAACTTCATTCGATATGAACACATTTTCAAAAGAAATTTTATCGCCCAATCAGATTCTGGGTGTGAGTACTATAAATAATGTTACGATGGATGAAGAAGATCGATTAATAGACAACTTAATCCGTGGCCTTCAAGAAGAACAAGTATCATTTTAATATAGGTCATTTCAGGACATTAAAATCGTCGCTCATGAAGAAGGCAAGCACTCTAAACTCAAGGGTTCGATCCCACCGGTATACATGGGCAGACCCCAGGTGAACCCAGATTTTTCACCTGGAGGGGGGGAGGGGTCACACATGTACAACGGGTCTTCGAACGAAGACCCGGGGTCGTGCATAGCGCAAGGGGTTGAGAGGGGGGTCATGCATAGCTCAAGGGATTGAGAGGAGGGGATCGTGCATGACACGCGGCCATGAACGACACATTTCGCGAAGCGCGACTTTTTTTTAGTCGTGCAATCGGATCGGATTTTCGAAGACCCACTTGTATACGTATGGGGGGGGGGTTGTCGGTCAGAGTCAAGAGAGGGTTGTGGGTTGGGAGTTTGTGGGCTGGGACGTAGAATGTGGGTCTGAAGGTCGACAAATTGAGGATTAATAGTCGAAAAGTAGGTTGTTTGGAACAACATATTTATTTTTGGAAAAAAAGAATATTTTTTAAATTTGTCAATCTTTTTTTTGATCTTTTCAACCCCATAGGGAGGGGGACCAAATGAGGGTTATGAGTTTTTTTGAAAATTCCACCTGAGGTGTTGCCCATGTATCCCTCTGGAGTTAAACTTTTTATCTATTTTCCTTTTTTGGACTTCTATAATTTTTTTCATTTTAATTTTTTATTTAAACTTTTTAAGGTTGCCGCTTCAAAGTTGCCCCACGACGAGTGGGATTCTGTATTTTGGAATGATCTTTTTTCAAGACCTGATATAGAAACTTCATATCTTGAAAATACGTTTACTGATCAAGACAAAGATCGATTCATATATAGTTCTGAGAAGGAAAAAGAATTTTTCGGACATCTTCAAGACAAACTCGACGAAACTACTTTTTTCGCTATATTATCCTACTACATTAAACGTGTAATGTTTGTATATATGTACAGAAGATCTCAGGAACCCTTGATTTAAACCCTCAGTGCCACTGCAAAAGTTGTAGGGGACGATGAAAGAAGACGATTAACACCAAAATCATCAAAATCGGACAAAAATTTTTTCCGATTTTTAGGTGCACGTCTCTCTAAAGTCATGTTGCAACCCTGGCTATGCACTAATTTCACTTTTTTCGAAAATTTTGATTAAAATGTATTATTAGCAACATGATAAACAGTTTTATCACGTTTTTTTCACTGCCCCTATTTTTTGTAACATTCGATAGCCGTGAATTTCTCCAAGTATGACTCTGAGCGACGTTCTCCGTTTTTCTTTGTTATATATTTCACTCTGCAGTAAAATTCCACTTTTTACACAAGTAAAATAAAATTGGGTAAAAAAGTGAAATTTTTTTTGTCTCTGATTTAGATGATTTTGATGTCAATCGTCTTCTCGTCCTCTACAACTTTTGTTTTAGCATTGACGGTTTAAATCAAGCGTTTCCGAGATCTTCTGGACGCACAAACATTACATGTTTAATGTAGTAGGATTATTAGACAAAATTTCGGGTTTTGTCCTTTAGAATTATGTTTTGCCATTCACAAGAAAACTTCCATAACAAGTCATTTAAAGAAGCGCTTCCAGAAGCCTTTGACTTTATACCATTTGGGGTTGTACTTTCGAATTATATTTTGACCATTCGCAATAAAAATTTCCATTTATCATTTACATTTTTTCCTCTAGGAGACACCTCCATTTGTATAGAAACCCACAAAGGAAGGATGCCGTCTTTTGCGTCACTTCTCCTACACTTTTTTCGCATTTAATATAAAAAAGTTAATATAATCAAAATTTTATACATTTTAAATTTCAATAAAAACTACAAATGCAACAAAATAAGATCAAATAAAAAACTAACATAAATTTACTTATAGTAAGTTTTACTTAAAAAATCACTCGTTAAAACGGCTTTTTTAAATTTTTCCGTGTCTTTGATATCGTTTCAATACATTTTCCTGATTCAATGTATAAATCATGGGAAGTTTTCGAGTGTATTTCAATCAGTGCCGTAGGCAGGATTTCTCGATAGAGAGGTACATAGTAATGTTTTTTCAAAATTTTATGAAAAAAATGCCCCCTAGTTACACCACTGGCCGTATTGCCCCTCTAAAATCGACCAAAGGTCGAAAAAAACCATTGGATAAGGGGTGACCATTTTGCCCCTTTTTAGGGGCCTTGTTCTTTTTTGACCTCTTTTGCCCCTTATTTTTGTGTAAAAAAGGGGCAAAATGACCCCTCGACAGTGCCTTGGGCAGAGGATAATTACATCCCGATTCCCTTCCGATTGGAAAAATGATAAATTTTTCCTAATCGATTTGTATATATCAAAAATCGAATTTTTTAAATTATTTTTTTTAAGTTGCCCCTTTTTGAAAATTTTTACCCTTTAATACCCCTATTTTTGAGCGAAATGCCTCTTTTTGTTAAATTATAGTTAGTCATCCCGGGAACCCTTATGATTTTTATCAAACTTTGGGCGAAAAATTAAAATTGCCCCCCCCCCTTGAAATGAAAACCTAACTACGCCACTGCCTACGCACTATTTGGCTTGTCCAATGAAACAAACTATAAATAGCATAAAATTATAAAAGATAACCAGATATAGAACCAAAATGTATTTTTACAAAATGCAACGTTTGAATGCATCTACACATTCCTTCAGATTCATCCGCATTTTTCGGGTCATAAGGCCTCCAGGTATAAGATAAATGTTTCAAATTCAAGCCATCTTTTGCATTCTCCAAACAAAATTCTGTGCACTCATCTCTTATTACATTGTTTCTCGAGTCATACTCTAGTCCACCAAATTCATGGTCGTAGAAAAAATCCCTCATGTTTTCTGGGTCAGCTAAAAAATTTTGAGTCAAGATTGAGTTATATTGAATTCGGATTCCAAGAAGCCCTTTGGAGTATATTTGTCTTTTTGAATGAAATCATGTAAAATACTCAAAAAAGATTGATGCTCCACTGGGATTTTTTGAGTTATTTTTTGCAGTTACTTATAATAACCACATGGCATATAGGATGAATTTGGCATGAGGGAATTCGTGGGAGGAAAGTTGAATGGGCCAGTCCACTTGGAAAAAACTAATTTTCATCTAAAAAATCATAAAATTTTGAGCAAAAAGTGAGATGACTGGGACAGTGCAAAAAGAATGTCCCTAGTGGGGATCGAACCCGCTACTTCTGAGGCAAAAACCCAGAGCTTTGCCACTGCGCTACAGAGAAAATTTCAATTTTTCATGAAAAATAATAGCAACATCGTTTTCCTCGCATAAAAATATGGATGTGCAAAATTTTTTATGAATTTTGATAACGAAATAAAAAATGAGTTTTGAGCATGGGATCGAACCCGCACCCTATGAGTGGAGGTCGAGCGCGTTAGCCAATCGACCATGAGTTAAACCCACAAAACCCCAAGGTATGGTACTCATTTGGAAGCGCTCGGCGAGCTGAGACGAATTTTTTAATTTTGACCCTTCCCTGCACCTTTTCGGCATTTTGGTGCGCCGTGAGATGTCTCAAAAATTTCATGAATTTTCAGATGGCATTAAGTTCTTTTGAGTGGACTGGTCCTTTTTATTTTTTCCTTACCTCGATCCAAACACAACCCAAAGAAAACTCCGGGTTTTCCCGTAAAAGTCCCATTTAGTGATCTTGCTTTAAAAGTACAATCGCCATTTTCTTTTGCCCACTCAAAGGCCATACAACTAATATCATTATGACAAGCTTTTCCACATTCTTCATATCTCAATTCATATTCTTTTCTATACTCGGACCCTGGTATGGTTATTCCTGGTTTTGTTGTGTAGCATTTCCCTAAAATATCCCAATTACAGGGTGATTCATAAAAAAGGTGATTCATTTCTGTGATTTTGGGGCCCGAAACTTTTTTTGGGATCAGAATTTTTTTCTAAAAATGACCCCTATAGAAGTAATTTTATTCGGAGAATCGATTGCGCGCATTCCCGAAGCATGAAAGCGCTCCTTGACCCTGATTCAGGGAATGAAGTTGGTGTATTAACGCGAAAATCGAAAAATTTTCTTTTTTCGTCCGGAATCATCCATATGGGGGTAATTTTATACGGAGAATCGACTGTGTGCATTTTCTAAGCGTGAAAAAATTATCTTGATCCTGATTCAGGGGATGGAGTTGGTGTCGGACGAAAAAAGAAAATTTTCGCGTTAATACACACCAACTCCATTCCCTGAATCAGGGTCAAGGAAATTTTTTCATGCTTAGAAAATGCGCGCAATCGATTCCCCGTATAAAATTACCCCTATAAAGGTCAGTTTTAGGAAAAATTTCTGTTCCCAAAAAATTTCGTGTCCCAAAAATCACAAAAATGCACTTTTTTATGAATCGCCCTGTATGTTGTTTATTGAAAAAATTTGCACTTTTCTTTATTTTTAGAATATGACATTTTTAAGAATGCATATTTTTGATCGGACTCAAAAGATCACCCCATCTTTCGGAAATTTCCCGCACATACTACTGCTTAATTCTGATGCACATAATTTGTTTAACAAAGCGTGAATGTCATACTTATTGGGGTAAAAACAGATGTAAATTTTTTTTGCAAAGTTAATCGGATGATGACGCACGGAGGTTTTGGAACGCAAACAAATCTTTAAAAAAAATAGAAACTATGTTACGGTAAGAAATAAAAGGTAAAAGTTGAAAATTTGTGGAATGTACAGGGTGTTTTCCACAAATACAATTTTTGAGATTTTGAAATAGAATTCCGCTTTTTTATTGTGCCCTTGAAAATGGCACTTGAAATTTTCAAAAATTCCTTTGTAGCTCATGTTTTCACTGCAATAATTAGACCACTTTGAATTCAAAAAATTCAATTTTCTCTTTGATTTACAGGGTGTTCCAGCACAACCTAGCTGATAAGAAAATTCGATATCTCAAAAAGCAAAACTTTTATCAAAGGCGGTCTTTTGCAACTTTCTAGTTCCATCAACCCGTTGTATGGACATATTTTTTGAATTTTCAAAGTGGTCTGTGTATTGAAACGAAAATTTGAATTCCTTAAGGTTATTTTAGAAAAAAATTTTTTAGCTAAAATTTGGTTAAAAAATCGCAAAAATCCACTTTTTTAGCCATCCTGTAAAATCGGTTTAAAAAAGTTCTCCTATCCAAAATCAGATGACACTCCCTTCTCGAAATCCAAAAGTATTCATATTTCTGATGATCAACGCAGGAAGTTCACAATTTTTCTGTAGGAAGTTGCGAAATTTTCATTTCTGGACGACCAACGCAGGAAGTTCAAAAATTTTTGAGTAGGCGACATTGTTCAATCATGCGAAATTTATTCTTATGTAAAAAACACTTTCTCTATATTAAAAGTCGATTCCAAGAAGTTTAAAGTTTAAGCCTGACAAATTTTATGAAAAAAATATTGAGTCATCCATAAGTTCATGGTTTTCATTTTTATATTACATCATTACAGAAATTGGCTCGAGGAGGTTTTTCTAGGAAAAGCAATTGTACGCAACGCCGAACCTTGAAAACAAATCCTTGATTAGTGACGTTCAAAGTGATAAATGAGGGTAAGTGTGATAATAGGCTTAATAACATTATCACTGTGATAACAACGAGTTTTGTGATAACGTTTTCACCCCATGTGATAACGTTATTACATACTCACGTGATAACGTTATCACTCCATGCGATAACGTTATCATAAATGGACAGACCCTAGATGACCCCAAGTTTTTCACCTAGGGAGGGGGTGTGGATCGGGGTTGGGGGGTTATGACGGGAGGGGGACGTAGAATGTGGGTCGGAAGGCCGAGAAATTGAGGATTAATAGTCGAAAAGTAGGTTGCTTGGAGCAGCATATTTATTTTTGGAAAAAAAGAATATTTTTTAAATTTGTCAATCTTTTTTTTTGGTCGCCAACTTTTCGACCCCATCGAGAGGGAAACCAAATGAGGGTCGTGGGTTTTTTTGAAAATCCCACATGGGGTGCTGCCCATGTATGAACGTTATCACATAAAGTGATAACTTTATTACGTGATAACGTTATCACAAAAGTCGTTATCACTGTTATCAAAATGCGTTATCTTATCACTTATCACACCCTTTTATCTTTCCTCGACTGAAACCCTACCAAGAATCATTTTGAACATCACTATGTATGATCCACCCCCAATCTGAATCCTAGCTACTGACGTATTTTTTTGTTTATAAATCGTTATAAAGTACAAATTTAACTACAGAGATTGCATCAAATGGTTCAAATTAACACAATAGCAAATACTTTTTAGAAAAGAATTCTTAACGGAAAAATGAAGAATGTCTAAAAATAAAATCCCATCAAAAGGAAGTACACAATTTTTGGAGCGTACTAACGTTTTGCTTACCTTCCACCTAAACAATTCTATTGTTTTAACTACTAATTTGTTGCGCTTATCCTCAGAAGATGATACACCTTTTTGTTACTTTTTTCCTCGACTGAAACCCTACCAAAAATAGAAACATTTTTATGTTGTTTGTCAATCAAAAAAAGTTTGCATGATATCATACTCCATGGCAAGATCATGTTAACAACCGTTTGGTTGTCATGTATGTTCATGTTATGAAGTCATAGAATAAAATAGAAGCTTCATAAACATGAAGCTTCTATTTTAAGATGAAAATTGAATAGTCACGTATAGGGTGCCCCCAAAAAGGGTACTTTTATGATTTTTTTAAGTCTTTTAATTTTCACTAAAATAACCCTATAGGGGTTTTCTATGCGAGGAATCGGTTGTGCGCATTGCCGAACCTTGTCTAACCCTGTATTAGCCTATTTTCGCTTCAATATACAAATCTCTTCCTTGAATCAGGGTCAGTGAAGTATTTTCAAGGTTCAGCAATGCACAATCTATTCCTCGCATAGAAAAATCCTCTATAGGGTTATTTTGGTGAAAATAAAAAACTTGAAAAATCGCAAAAATGTCCTTTTTGGGGCACCCTGTATTACTACGCATGAAAAACTAATGAATGTAACATTAGATACATAAAAAATCTATGCTAAAAAAACACTAGAGCATAAAATTTTTGTTTGTCTAAGATTTTCTTTTGTAAATAAAGACATAGTAAAACAAAGTTAAACGTTCAAAAAGATAAAATTTCCAAAATTGGATCTGACCGATAACATTTAACTCCCACTTAAAGAATCATGGTCACAGAAAATTTGCCCCCAAAAAAGCTTTGCAAACTTGTAGAGAACATTTTTCTGAACAACTTTTTCCAAAAACACAACAATTGAAAACTTCATTTTCATGGAGAAAATGACAAAAAATATTGTAAAATTTGAAAGCTATGTATTAAAACGAACTTGCCCGCATGCAGATCGTTTCAGTACAGAATTTTGGCGGAAAAATCCATTTTGAATCGATTTTTTCAACAAATGAACTTTGTAGTAATTTTTTATAACTCTATGAGACAAATAAAAATGACACCAAAATTATCCAATTTGAAAATTATATTGGGTTATTGAAACGAAAACTTTTGAAACAAATCCAAAACTTTTTTTCAAATTTGATAATTTTGGTGTCATTTTATTTGTCTTGGCGTTATAAAAATGACATCTTTCTTTTTTTAAATAAAAAGTTAAAAACAATGTACACAAGCGGGGTTCGAACTTTTGTGCGTTAGTGCGTAAGTGACCAATTGCACTGCACCATTGGGCACCAAGCGCACTCTCGTGGAACATGGCAGTTTTTTTGGAAAAATAGAATTTCGAAATTTTAAAAATGAGTAATGATATTCGACTCAGCATAACGAGACGAGTGAAACGAGGTATATATTGTACCAAGAAGAGAAAGAATCACATGACCGAGTGGTTAGTGTGCAAGGATTGCACTTATAGGTCTCTGGTTCGAATCCAGACCCGAAATAAAGTTTTACTGAATTAAAATTTTCATAATATTTTTTTGCATATGTCTATTGAGGATTTGGATTGAACCAACGCCATACATGTTAAATCGACAATATACAGGGTGGTCAAAAAAAATTTTTGGGACTGTATAATTTTTTTGTGCCACCTATGTATGACCTACGACCAAAAATAGGCATATGCAAAAAGTTTTATGAACTTTAATTTCAGGCCGGGATTCGAACCCGCGACCTATAAGTGCAACCCTCGCACACTACCCACTCGGCCATGTGATTTCTTCGCGTCCTGATACATATATACCTCATTTCACTCGTTTCATTGAGCTGAGTCGGATGGCATTACTCGTTTTTAAAATTTTGAAATCCCTCTAAAGTTTGCCAAAAAAACTGCTGTGGGAAAGGGATTATAGTACAAAATCTAGATGAGTGGAATTTAAAAAAAATACCTACCTGAAACTAAGCCAAAAAGAAATAGAAAGATAAAAGTCGAAAACAGTAATTTTCTTTGTAAAAACAAATGCGACATCTTTGCTGAAGATTTTTGAATTAAGAAACTGGATTTACGCTTATTTTCAAGAGTGCATTGACTAAATACTTTCGTAGTTTCACGTAGTTCTTCCGATGAAGTTTTCGAAATTTGATAGTTTACGTTTACTCCTTTAAGACAAGATAAACTATTATTGAGGTTATTTGTAGCCTCTCATAGAATAAAAAAGAGCTCCAAGAAAATTCGAATCACGTCTTTAATAGTCTCCGAATTAAATTTTTAACTGTTGGCCATACGACAGATTATATAGGAAGTGAAAAGTTAATATACTCGCGTGCCAATCAAGCATAACTTTGATGATGAAGTCACGAAGTGGCCAAAATAGGCGGAGACTCTTGTTAAATATTAAAGCTTTTTAAACGGAAATCTCTTGAACAAAAGAGAGATTAAAATTTAACAGAAAAATTTATTTAAGATAATTATTTAGAAAAAATTATGAAAGTTATACAATATTTTTTGTTCACATTTCTTAACATTTTTCTGCCGACGTTAAGCTAATAGTTTTTCGGAAAGTACACGTAATGAGGAATATTAAGCTGCAAAAATTTTTTGTTGTTTCAAAAAATTTATAAAAATTTTTATTGAGACTTAATTAAATTGTAAAAACGAAAATTTTGTCCTTCATAGTTCAGTGGTAATGTGCTTGACTTTAGCTTTAACGGGCTTAGGGTTCGATTCCCCGATCAAAATTACTTTTTTTGCCTTTATTAAAATCAATTTTTTTTTCAAAAAATTTTTGCAGCATAATATTCCGCATTAAATGTACTTTCCGAAAAACTATTAACTTAACGTCGGCAGGGAAATGTTAAACAAAAATTTAAAAATTAAAATATTTTTACCCATCCCTCCTAACAAATACCCCTAAAACATAATGAGATTAATTGGATTATGAGAATCAAAATAGCGGCGCAAAGTGGGCTTCAGTGGAGGGAGGTCCGAAAATTTTTAAAAGTTTACATCTTCCCACCCCCCCTCTCAGACATGTCACAGTGCACCAAAATGGAAAAAGGTGTAGGCAAGGGTCAAAATTTAAAAAAATTCTCCAATCGACTCTCCGAGCGCTTCAAAACGAGTATCATATCATAGGGTTTTGGGGGTTTGACCCATGGCCAATTGGCTAACGTGCTTGTTTCATGGAAAAATAATAGCGCCATCGTGTTCTCCGCATAAAAATATGGATGTACAAAAATTTTCATGATTTTTGATAGCAGCATAAAAATTGACTTTTGGATGCGATCGAACCCGCATCCTATGATTGATGGCCGAGCACGTTAGCCAATCGGCCATGGGTCAAACCCCCAAACTTCATGATAAACTCGTCTTGAAGCGCTCGGAGAGCTGAGACAAATTTTTTAAATTTTGACTTGGAAAAATAAAAAACCTTCCCCCTGCATTGCGCTACTGATCAAAAATAAAGCTAGCTATAATTTTTACATACAAATTGACAAGATTTCTCGTGTTTTCTCACTATGGTATCTCAGCCTTGATCACCGTTAAAAATTCTCGGTCATTTTCAGCATCACGGAGAGCCTAAAATTAAATTGAATGAAAATTTTTCGCAATGAAAAGCTGACTCGAAGAACTGGGATACATGCCATAGAAACTGCTTCTGTTTTTTCTTTGTAGGAATTGCATTTGTCATCGAACATTAGCACACGAATATTGTAAAACAATGGTTGACAATCAGCTACATGGCTTCTTATGTATCGAGAAGATGGTTTTTGACAAGAGCATTTGACTTCTGTCAAAGCTGCTGGGATGCGCTAAAAAATTATACTTGTTAAAGGGGGTATTTTTTGCGGCTTAATCTCCAAAAAAGATTTTTCCTAATTTTTTTGCATATCTAGGGGTAATTTTATGCGAAAAATCGATTGCACGCATTCCTGAAGCGTGAAAACCTTTGTTTGACACTTAAAAAGTGAAAAATACATTTTTTATAGTATACTTACAGGTTGTTTTTTTATTGCTCCCACATTTCAAAAATTCTCCAAAGGTCGAGTTTAAATCCGTTTCCATCGCCCGATAGCTCAATCGAACGCACTAATCACCGGATTTGATTAGCAAACAAAATTATTGCAAAAAATTTTATTTTCGATTTTTTAGCCCAAAAATACTGAAGATATGGGTTAAAATAATATTTTTATGTGGGTAAAAATACGTATTTTTCAATCAAACAAAAGTTTCCACGCTTCGGGAATGCGCGCAATCGATTTTTCGCATAAAATTAACTCTAGATATGTCATTTTGCAAAAGATTTTTTTTCGGAAATTAAGCCGTAAAAAATACCCCCTTTAAAGCAAATTTCTCTGACGTGTTTACTCGTGTTCGGCGAAATTTGATATAAATTTATGTCGTTTAATTTGGCTAATTTGAGGATATATTGGGTAGAAAAATGCCTTGAATAAGATGACATCAAAAAGTTTCAGGAAATTTCATTGAGGGGGTTAAAAAATTCATTTTTTTGTTGCAAAAATTAAATCAAGTTTTGAGGACAACAATTCTCCTTATCTTACTTCTCACGGTGGTTCAAAATGAAAAAAAGGGTATTGGACGAAATTAATGCCATTCGATTCAGCTCATTGAAACGATTAAGGTCGCCACAAGCACGGCACAAGCTATCGTACGAAAGTACGACGGCCCCAAAAACTATCGTACGAAGTCATCGTACTATCGTAAAATTAACGTAAGGATACGACGAAATCGCCACAAGTTGTCGTACGATCGTACGACGCAGTACGATGGCATCGTACGATAGCTTGTGGCCATTTCGTCCGTCGTACGAGTGTATTTTACACTCGTACGATGACTTCGTATGATAGCTTGTGCCGTTGCTTGCGGGGACACGATAGCTTGTGGCGACCCTTAAAACGAGGAATATTTGTCATTTTTGCTATATTTCTATATAATCCCCATAGCCGAGTGGTTAATGTGACAAGATTTAACTTATAGGTCGGGGGTTCGATCCCGAAAATTCAAGTCAAGCTACTACGCAATAGGGAGGGTCGATGAGCTGAGTCGAATGGCGTTAACCGTTTTTAAAATTTCGCCCAATACCCATTTTGGTCCACCATGCACTTATTCCTTACCTTAGGGTTGTAATTGAGTACATAGTCGAAAGGACATAATGCTTTCTCATTTAACGGCATATTTTCACTAATGATTTTATGTTTCTTGGAATGGCAAGATATGCCTGAGGTAAGTGCTATACCATCGCGAAAATCTTCTGCCTAAAAATTTTGAGTATGACAGAAACATATAAATATTTTTTTTACTTCCAGCTCAAACAATTCCTGCTCATAGGGTAAAAACGGAGAATAGTTTGAAGAATTTTTTGCATGGATCCATTCTGCCAATCTTTGGTGATGATCGTTATTAGGAAATTGATAAAAGCACTCGTCTCTTGGCTGAATTTCATTTTTCTTGTGATGATGTCGACAACTTGTAAGCACCACATAAGACCCGAATATAATAAACCTTATCACCCAATTGAGAATCTAAAAATAGATATTTTTCGCTCATGTTTTGAATTTATTTTTAGAATATTCTTTTTATGACCTTTATTTATTCGACATTTACAAAGTTTATCGAAAAAGATAAAAATGACCTTTTGGTGTTTCTTCATGGTTGCTTATGCGACTTCCGCTAACAAAAAATTTGACGTTGTTTAGCTTTTTCGAGTATGTACATAAGATGTTTTAAGAAATCCTAGAATCTAAAAAAAAGTATTACGTTTCTGCAATAAAAATAAAATGATGTTTGCAAAGATCAGACATAGGGGGCCACCCAAGTGAAAAAATTTTCAAAATTTTGTTTCTGGAAATGACCCCTCTAGGGGTAAAAACATGCGGGGAATCCGAATTTGACATTTTCATTTTCAAAGCGAAAAACGCTTCTCTAATCCAGGGAAAAAATGCGATTTTTGCGACTTTTCGCTTCAATACACAGGGTTTCCCTGGATCAGGGAAGCATTTGTCGCTTTGAAACTGTCAAATTCGGATTCTCCGCATGTTTTTATTGAATTTGACATTTTCGAAGCGAAAAAACGTTTCCCTGATTCAGGGAAGGCCTGTGTATTGAAGCGAAAAGTCGCCAAAATGTGAATGAGAGTTTTCAACTTTTCGCTTCAATACACAGGGCTTTCCTGGATCAGGGAAGCGTTTTTCGCTTTGAAAATGTCAAATTCGGATTCCCCGCAAGTTTTTACTGAATTTGACATTTTAGAAGCGAAAAAACGCTTCCCTGATTCAGGAAAAGCATGTGTATTGAAGCGAAAAGTCGCCAAAATGTGAATGAGAGTTTTCAACTTTTCGCTTCAATACACAGGCCTTCCTGGATCAGGGAAGTGTTTTTTGCTTTGAAAATGTCAAATTCGGATTCCCAGCATGTTTTTACCCCTAGAAGGGTCATTTCCAGAAACAAAATTTTGAAATTTTTTTCATGTGGATGGCCCCCTATTGTGTAGTAACTCCTAAAGACAGTAGCGTATCCAGGGGGTGCGAGGGGGCGGCCGCACCCCCCGAAATTCGAAAAATGACAAATTTTTCTTAATGGTCCCCCCCTTATGTTTTTACAAAATTTCTGGGCTTAAAGTTAGATTCCACTCTCGCACCCCCCGAAATTTAATCCTAGATACGCTACTGCCTAAAGATCATATTAAATAATATTATGAGACTTTATTTTTGAATCAGGATCACAAGTTTATGATAAAAGTGCATGGCACAGATTACAATACTAACAAATTATATAAAAATATTCGAAAGGTCGCGCGTGTCAAATGTATATTTTTAGCCAACATTTCACTCGAATTACGAATTCGAAAAAAAATTTTGAAAAAAGTTCTCAAAGGGTGGTGTGGTGTCCTTCCAAAGATGAGATCTAGGACCTCATCTTTGGAAGGGTATCACCGATTTTGATTGTTTCAGTGCTTTAAACATAAGTGTCTCCCCCCCCCAGAAAATTTGACTTCAAAAATCAGCAAAATGCTTTATACTTATAGATTTGAAAAATTTCGCATCTCAAAAATCAGATTTGATACTGAAAAATCAGATTTTGCCAGATTTGACATCTCAAAATCAGCACTTTTCTGAAAAATCAGCAGACTTGACATCCCTGCCTATAATATTGCTGGTAATGGCGTTTGGGGTTGGGCACTCCCTCATATGGGACATCGTATATCAAAGTGAACATTGCCTGAATCAGGATCAGACAAAGTATTTCATAATTTGAAAAATGCGCGCAATCGATTCTCCGCATAAAATTACTCCAGAAGGATGATTTTCAGAAAGATAAAATGAATAAAGATTAGATGGAATGTACAAAATCTCGTAATTTTCCGAACAATCCAATATAAAATTCTCAAGTGTTATGCAACGACTACACCATCCTAACATTCCAGAGTAAAGCCTAATCCTGAATTGGAGTCTTTAATAACTTAATCTCACAGTCTTAATGGAATTCGTAACGAATAAATAAGAATCTAAAGTAGCGTGATTTTCTAAAAGCAAAGTAATGACATCATCGACATTTTGGTATTTACAACCATTAATATTAAGGGAGGGGGAGGATATTTTTTTCGGCCTAATCTCCAAAATTTTTTTTACAAAATGACATATCTAGACCACACGTGGGCTGCGGGGTGTCGTGACAACAGGGCAGGGTCGGAGGGTTGTGCTGAGGGGTCGAGAGGGTCGTGTCGGGGAATGGAAGGGGGCAACAAGAATTGGTAAATTTTAAATTTTTTTATCCTCTAAAATATATAAAAATTATTTTGGTCTGTCGTTACGACAAACCAGGATTGTGGGGTCGTGCTGGGGGCCAAGAGGGTTGTGCTTAAAAAAAATTACGACAGACCACGCGCCCACGTGTGATCTAGACGTTTTCACTCTTCGAGTGTGCGTGCAATCGATTCCTCGCATAAAATTATCCCTAAGAGGGTATTTTGAAAAACCCCCGACTACAAAAAATCAGATGACTTGGAAAAATTTTGAAACTTCTAATTTTTTATTCCTTGGGATAAAAACTCGAATTTTCAACATTTTTTCAAACCGTCTGATTTGTTGTATTCGGGGGTTTTTCGACATAAGGAACTCGAATCTGAAGGAATTTTTTGATTATAACCTCTATAAGTTAGATATCCCTCCTAAAAAGATTTCATAACGAAATTCGCTTAAATCAGTTTCATAGAAATTTTTTATGCCTCGACAATGCGCGCAATCGATTCCCCGCATAAAATTATCCTTGTATGGATCGTTAGAAAAACTTTTCAAGTACAAAAATCATGATAAAATTCCGCGAACTTTTGGAACAACCCAATATAAATTGTTTAACGTATATAAAAATTAAATTAGGTTAAATAAAGAAAATATGCTAAAGTTGATATTTGAAATAGAACAAAGCTAAAGTTTATCTCGCTATCGGTTAAAGTGCACTTTTGAAGAAAAACATTTTCGCTGGCCGCATTGGAATTAATTCCGATTACTGGAACAAAGTAAATTCGAATTAGCCAGAATGAAGGTTTTATAATAACATAGGTTTTTATCATTACAACCCCAGGGACCCCCAGCTATCAGAGGCCGTTTCCAGTGACAAAACACAGGCTTCATTAACTTTAGTTATAGCAAATTCTTCTACAAAAATTAAATTCACAGCGTTTTGCTTAAAAAATATTATTCATAGTGATTATAGAATCTTTGTTTATAGTGAATTAGCCTATGATAATTTTGTTCACAACGAATTTACCTATAAAAGCTTGAGTACAGATTTACAATGTGAAAAAATTGTGTGCATAATTTGAAGAAAAGCAAACTCAGAACATACTGTACCATAAAGAGAATTACTTTAACCAGCAAAGAAAGACACCTATATAGACAATTATCCCACGAAAAATAAATTTGAATAAAAATTCTAAGATATAGACCTCAATTTTCCACTACGACATAAACCTTTTAAAAATCTAGACAACACAAATTCTTTATTAGTAGATTTTTCATGAATGAGATTTATTGGGATGGCAAACAAGAATAGGCCAACGACTATTGACAATGAGATAGTAATTGAAACCGCAAATCTCCACCGGAACTTGCAATTGCGTCATTCTTTAAAATGGTGTCTGTTGGAACACGTGTATTTTGGAATCACCCTATTGTTGGTTGTTTTGAATGATTTAATTGTGTGAGAAAATAGGAAAATGATATTTTTATGCTTTGAACTTTTTGGGGAATTTTTCAATAAAGAGTATATAAACGGTTCATAGATAAATATATCACTTTCATTTTCCCAAAATAAAAGAGACTCTAGTGAAATTTAAGATTTTAGCTAGAAAAAAATTTAAAAACTGGAACGCCTGCGCAAAGAAATTGTCAAAAACATAAAAATTAAATCCATTTTCTGTTTATGTTAGTGTAACTCGTGAAAAACTTAGTTTAAATAAGGGGATTAATTAAGATCAGAGTCATAAGCCAAAAAGAGGACTAATAACAAGATAATAGAACTTAATTTCTAAATAATTTCTGATAATAGAACTTAATTTCTAAGTAATTGTGGAGAAAACCACCCTAATGAGCAGGGTGCGACATGAAATTTTCGAAAATAAGACAAATTTTCTCCAAAAATAAGACAAAAATAAGATCCGATTTTAAATAATAAGTCAAAAAATAAGACGAGATGGTTTCTTATATAATTTAGGTATTTATTTAAAAATATTTTTAAAAATCCGAGCGATTTGACCCGTTCCGGACCGAATCTGACCGTGTTTTGGCGGAGATATCCCCATGAGAAAGTGAGGGTACAAAAATTGAGGGGTCCCCCCCCCCCCCACTTAAAGTGGCGTAGAAAATTCAAAATAAGGCAGATTTATACCAAAATGTAATCGATTGTGCCCCAAGTATTCATCTATCGATTATTTTTTAAATTAGGTGAAAAGACTTTAAGGGCCCCGAAAAAAAGCGTTTTGAGTGACTCGGCAGGGATCAAAAAACCTGTGGTATCAAGTAACTTAATAGCGCGCGGAGTGCGTCCCAGTTCAGGTTTAGTAGCTCAGTTATGCATTTGCAAGTGCTCCTGTATACAAATGGCCAATCCTATTGCTAGAGGATTGACCATGTGTATACAGCAACACTCACTATCTGTATATCATATGAACAATATATTGAAGATAGCGCGAAACGAGGAGCTCCGAAGGCGCGACGGCACCGAACGCATCAGCCACTTGGTCTCTCGGTTCTAATTTGTTGAAAGCTGATGTAAAATTCTTGTTTCATCACCATGAGCGATAATTTATTGCTACAAAAAAATCAACTTTGTCCAAAATGTTCAAAAATAAGATTTTCGATGAAAAATAAGAAAATAAGACAAAATAAGAAAAAGTTCAAAAAATAAGACAAAATCTTATAAATAAGACAAGGTGGACACCCTGCTAATGAGTGATTTTCTCCACAAAAGTCTAATTTTCTAAATTTTTCTTTCTTTTTCACTTTCTTTCGCTACACCCCCTACAGGCCACCAACAACAAAATAAAAAAGGCCTGAAGTCTAAAAACTTCAAACTAACAGAGATCCAAACGGGACTGACACCACCAACCCAAATACTATATAGAGATGTGAATGACCCCATTTCATGTAAAAAACTGAAAAGACAGAAACCTATGGATCTACAGGGGTGATCAATAATTTACTCACGTATTTAAAAAATTCGTCACAAATCGAGTTTAAACCCATTTCAATGGCTCGATAAAATCGTTACAGAATTTTTTTAGAAAAAATTATTAAAAAATATTTTATTTTCGATTTTTTAGCCCAAAAATAAAGAAAATTACATTTTTTGAGTTTTCTACCCCAGTTTTTACTCCAGTATTTTTTGGTTTCAACAATCGAATTTTTGAAAAATTCTTGCAGATTCTGAAAGAGCATGATGAAAAACGATGGTTCACAAAAATCATTGGAAAATATTTGTATCTTCCATGGCTATAGCGGTTTCAAGTTCTTTTCATATTTAAGGCCTTAACTCAGTCAAATTAAATCCATTTTGGATGATTAATAGCTCATTGAATTCCAGAGATCACGCCGAACAACATTGTAGAACTTCACTTTTTATGGAAGAATTTCTATGATGAAGAAAACATTTTTAAAGGTTTAAAATGGCAATTTTTTCAAAAATTCAGTCAAAAACCAGATTATGTCGCAAAGATTTGCGTTTAGCTTTTATTTTAGATGGAAAAGATGTCTTGCGATCTTCCCAAGAGTTGTAGCGTGTGAGCTCAGCTTTCTAATGACACCAAAACTATATTACCAACATTTAAGGACTCCGAGATATGCCCATTTTATTAAAAAGAGCAAATTTTTAGTGTTTTTGTGCTCTAAAAGACAAAAAATAAACTCTTTTTCAGTAATTTTTTTCCTAAAAAATTCTATGACTGTAGCTATCGAATCGATAATAAGCCTCGCGCGGCTGAAATGGATTTAGACTCGATTTGTGGCGAATTTTTTAAATACATGAGTAAATTATTATCATCCTGTAAAATCCGTTTCCGCCACCAATGAGAAAAAAGTCAGGGACGATGGCCAAGTTGTTCGAGGTGCCGCCCGTCCGATCTGACAAATTAAGCAACGTTGGACCCGCAGGTTCGATCCCACAGGGCAAAATTTGATTTTCAAAAAAATTTCTTTTACAAACAATTGAGCAAAAATTTTTTACTCCATTTTTGTATTTTTTAAATTTTTTTGAAAATCAAAATTTTGTCCTAGCGGGGTCAAACCTGCAGGCCCAACGCTGCTTAACTTGCTAAATCGGGTGGGCGACACCTAGGACCACTTGACCATCGCTTCGGACTTTTTTCCCATTTTTTTCACATCTTCCGAATCTATAACTTTCCCGAAAAAAAATCATCTGTACAAAAATTAACCCCCTAAAAATCGCTGATGGGTGTGATACAACACTGGTATAAAAACAAGTCAGCCTCAATTGGCTGCATGAAATTGTGATACATTTTAAAAATTGTTTGCAAGCTTCTTCGAATTTATATGGGTGTTCACATTCTGTTGGAATACTAATGAAGTTCACTTTTTAGAAGAACTTTTTCAAATGTCAAATATCAACTGACATCATATGTTGTTGTGTTTTTAGCTAAAATCTATGTTTTTGACATGTTTTTACGTGACTTGAATATAAGACATGATAATCTAATATATTAATAAAATATATAGCAATCAAAAATGTGTTAAATCAAAATATTCTCACTTCGTTGATGCTCTTATTGACTCCGCCTCTGCCTTTTTGGCACTTTTAGAAGGCAATTGGCCATGTTATAACTTTAAAGAAGTGTCTTTTTTAATTTAAAATAGTTTGTGTCCTATTTATACAAGAAAATTTCCATATTCTATTAATTATGGATAGAAGGGCAAATAAATTTGAAAATAATTTTAAAACAGCTTCATTCATACATGCAGGAAATTTTATCAGAGCGGAAAAATCAGCATCAAAATTGGTACTGACAGCCATATTATTGCTGTTTTATAGTCATTTAGCTTCAGGTAATTTATTAATATTTTTTAAAGGACCAGTCCGAGTGGAAAAAAGCTGCCACTTTTTGTTGCTATTATTGGGTTGTTCGGAAAGTCTTGCTCATTTTTTTAAAAGATAATAGTTCATTCTCGGTCGAAAAATTTTGTTTTACCAAAACAGCCTATATAGGGGTAAAATTATGCGAAAAATCGATTGCGCGCATTCCCGAAGCGTGAAAATGCTTCCTTGACCCTGATTCAGGGAAATAGATGTGTGTATTGAAGCGAAAATAAAAAATTTTTTGAAATTTCTCCTTCAAAATCATATTTTTGGGGGTAATTTCATGCGAAAAATCGATTGCGCGCATTTCCGAACCTTGAAAACGCTTCCTTGACCCTGATTCAGGGAAAAATCAACACATTTTTTTATAATAAAAATCAACTCTAACGATGTTTATATAACTCTCTTTACGAAAATCAAACATTTTCGGATTTTTATGAGAAAACCGTCGATTCTTAGGTTTTTCTAGGCGGAGAATCGATTGCGCGCATTCCCGAAGTTTGAAAATGCTTCCCTGATTCAGGGAAATGAGTTTTTTATATTGAAGCGAAAATATGAAAATTTTGGATTTTCTTCTAAAATCATCGTTATAAGGGTTATTTTACGCAAGAAATCGATTCAGCGGATCCCCGAAGCTTCAAAATGCATCCTTGACCATCGTCCTTGGAAGATTATATTTCTAACACAACGCTTTGGGATACGCTAAATCGATTCAATTATTCGCATAATTTTACTTCGCATAAAATAACCCTTATAACGATGATTTTAGAAGAAAATCCAAAATTTTCATATTTTCGCTTCAATATAAAAAACTCATTTCCCTGAATCAGGGAAGCATTTTCAAACTTCGGGAATGCGCGCAATATTTTTCGCATGAAATTACCCCCAAAAATATGATTTTGAAGGAGAAATTTCAAAAAAATTTTTATTTTCGCTTCAATACACACATCTATTTCCCTGAATCAGGGTCAAGGAAGCATTTTCACGCTTCGGGAATGCGCGCAATCGATTTTTCGCATAATTTTACCCCTATGTAGGCTGTTTTGGCAAAACAAAATTTTTCGACCGAGAATGAACTATTATCTTTTAAAAAAATGAGCAAGACTTTCCGAACAACCCAATATAATCCAAAAAAATAAATGTCGAAGGGCACGAGAAATCGATTGGAGTAGGCCCCGAGGTCCAAAAAATTTTCATGACTCCCTACGAAAAAATTAATTTTTTTTAACATGGGGTACTCCGATAGGGGGTCATGAAAAATTTTTCGGAACTCGGAACTTGCACCAACCGATGTCTCGTGCCCGGAAACCCTCGAGTACCAAAAATCAGCTAATTTGGAGAAAGAAATTTTTTCAAGAAGCGTACTGAGCGTGCACCCCCTTTAAAATATAAATTTAGAACCAATAATTCATAATAGTACAAGTTGCATGGCTGTTAATGTACCAATTGGACATTTTTACACGGAACATTGTAACGAAACATATTGTAACTATATTTGCTTTTATATGCCTACTGATGGAGGTTTGTGTTTTTGTGGAAGCTTCTATGAAATTGCTAAAATAATAAATCTTTATTAAGGCTGCCCTGTTACCACTACAACTGCTACAACGACTATCAATCCAATAACCACAAATTATCCAATAAACTATAAAAATCACACTTGGATCATTTTATTAGCTGTTGGTTTATTCTTATTGATCTTCATTATACTCATAATGATTTATTGTATATTACGTTATAGAACGAAAAGGAGACAACAGCTAATTGAGAAACTAGGTAAATTATTATCATAAATTTATGGCGGCGTAAAAAAGTTACACATCTTTTCAAATGATTTACGTACCAAAAATTTAACTTCTTTGTTACATCATGTTAAAAATTTAGCCCGTGAAATGCAAGTACAACCCACAGTAAAAGGAGAACCAAAAGAAAAAAAAGACGACTTTTGGATTGAAGAAAAACGCCTTGAAGTAGTTTACGAAGAACCCCTAGGCACCGGTTTCAGTTCAAACGTTTATGTCGGGAAATTGTTTGGAGCTTCTGTTTTAGCTCCACTAAATGTCAAGACAACAAAGTTTCGAGATTGTAGAGTTGCCATTAAAATAGCTAATGAGTATGGAAATAATGAGTCAGTAATACTAGAATCAGAAATTGAGACGATGAAAAAAATCGGCTATCACGAATACATTGTGCCGATGCTGGGGTGGAGCATCAAGCAAAACAAGCCTTGTTTGGTTTTGGAGTTGTGTGAAGGAAATTTGTTGAATTATGTAAAAGGAAATCTCGAGGTTCAGTTCAAGAATTTAATTTCTATTCTATGGCAAATTGTACAAGGTAACAAAAAAGTTATTATTTAAAATAATCCACTCCTCCCACGACGTTAGGGGAACGGGCCATAATAAATCTCAATATAAATAAAAAGTTTATACAGTTCCTAATTTTTAGGCATGGAATATCTCGTCTCAAAAAGACTGGTCCACCGCGATTTAGCCGCCAGAAACATTCTCCTCGTAGAAAATCGCATCGCTAAAATCACTGATTTTGGTCTTTGCTGCACCTGCGATGATGCAACTTTAAGCTATCAAGCTTCATTACAAAAGAAGCTCCCCATGAGATGGCTTTCACTTGAAGCACTTTTACATCGAACTTTTTCCGAAAAATCCGATGTTTGGGCCTTTGGGATTTTGATGTCTGAAGTTTTCAGTGGTGGAAAAGTGCCATATGCTACCATGGAGGCGGATGAAATTTTGGAATTTTTGAAGAGTGGGAAAAGATTGGAATGTCCAGAAATGTCGACTGATGAAGTTTATGAAATTATGTGCTCCTGTTGGGAAGAAAACGTCGAGACAAGAGTCAGTTTTAGTGAACTGAGCACAAAATTAAGGTCAATTTTGCTTAGTGAAACACAAGATTATGGGTATATTTTTGGCAAAGAGTAAAATATTAAAAACTAAAAGCTAGTTTTCGAAGTTATGTTCTTTTTTAATAAAATTTGGGATTATACTTCCGTCGCGTCGCAGAGCAATTACGTTTATAGTGCGAACAATTTTTCCAATGTCGTTTATAGTTGCTGTCGCGCGACAGCCTGCGACATCACAAGTGCTGACCACGCGACATCCGCGATGCGACACATGGCCGAGTGGCAAAAAATTTGGCTCCAAGCGGGACTCGAACCCACATCTTGTGACCAATAAACCTCTGCTTTGTCACTACATTACTGAGTGCTTGTTGATGGAGAACGTCTTTTCAAACTAAGTACTATCGCGTGACAGACTATAAACGCCAACTCGCGACGTGTCGCGCATACATGAGCAAGGGAGGAGTTCTGTATCCCCCCCCCTAATTCGTCGTATCGAGAGAAAAATGGACCAATTCGTATTTTGACGACGAATACGTCCAAAACGTATATACGAATTCGTATTTGACTACGATTTTATATTTCCAATTCGTAGGGCCCAAAAAAATCGTATTTCGACTTTTTCGCCTGTCGACGTTTTTTTTTTGGTCGACAGTAACCTTTGGGACCAATTCGTATTTTGGGACCCAGTACCCCCTCCCTGCTTACCATGTATGGTGTCGCGCGACACCAAAATGCATTGTCGCGTAGCAACACGACGGAAGTATAAATGGTGCCTTAAAATTGTTAATGTTCAATTGTAGAAAGTAAACTTTTCTTAAATAAATAAAACAATAATTAAATTTTAAAAACCTAGGGTTGGTATCAACAACGGCGGATAAAATTATATCCGTGGATTTATCCACGAATAGTGGATAAATGATTTGGATTTTTTGAGATCAGGGTAAAAAGTTGGAATTTTTTGATGTTCTACAAATGATGTCCTACAACAACTTTGTAGAACATCACTTTCTGAATTTTAACATTTTTGTGAAATTTAAATTTGTATTGAAGAGCTTAGCCTTTCTCAGTTCTCATCAAATATTGAATAAAGTTTTAATTTTTGTTCTCATCTGGGGCTTTCTCAAACAGTCAGTTTGGCAAAGTTCAAGTGTGAACTGTTATACCCCGCTAAAAATTTTAACAACAGCTTATTCGATGTTCAAAAATCTATACAAAAGATATTCAAAATGGATAACGATAATGGATATATAACTAGAATAATTGACTTTCTCATAGATGAAGAGTTGAATATAGTTTGCTGTACAGAAACTTGAATCCGCGCCGATAGGCGCGAATTCAAGCTACATTTATTGATGCATTGAACATTTGAAAATACATCTCGGTTTCATTGTTACCTTTTAGAATGATTTTGGTTAGTTTCGGCTTTAAATTTTTCTTAAGACTAAAATACACTAATGGAATTAGAACAGTGTAAATGCCGAGAATCTAAAATTTGTATATAAAAATAGAGCTTAACATATTATAACGCAGCCCGAAAGGGGGATTTTATTAAAAAATTCTTTAAGAGACTCAGCCCTATCAAAAATAAAAATTTCCATACCGTGTTAGAACATTCTATACAAAACTTAAAAATTATTGGATCACCATTTTGGAAAAATATCCGACTTATAATCGTGAATGATAAAAATAATAGGAAAATTGCTGAATGAGCAAACGAAATAGGTAGAATAATGCTCATTGCTCTTGCATTTTCATTCAGTTGGTATGCATTGCCGAGAAAATTTTGTGTCAAAATTGGGTTAATTTTGTGCCTAAATATAATGATATCATTATAAAAGCGAAAAATTTTTCCTAGATTGCTTAGCACTTTTTGAGCTCAAAAACTAAAAAAATGGATAGTCTGAACGATTCTAGGGACAATCTTAAAATTAGTAGTTTTGGGTACCCCTTGAAAGAAAATACGATATCTCGAAAACTATGCATCGATGAAAATAATGGCTAAGTGTGCATCTTGAAGGTTCCCTATAATTGAAACAAAATTTCAACGAAAACGGCTTTCCCTACAAAAAATAAATGGGTAGAAAATTCATTTGAAAAAATAGTCAAAGTTTGCATAATTATAAAACTCATTAAAGCGAACCCCTGAGGTCACTGGATTTTGAAATTTGCATAAAAACTTTTCTCCTATATTGAATTGCAAATAATGAAAACAAGATACATCGAAAGCCGGAGATCGAGCCTTAAACTTTTCAAACTGCAATTACTTATTCACCAATCTAATAATATAATTCATCAGATTGAATACCTTTTCAATAATTTTTTATTGATATTCGTTATTAGGATATCTATGGTTAACACTATTAAATCGATTGCCATAAGAGCCGGAAATTCAATAAGCCATTTGTATGCATTAGTTGGAGTTGTAAGAGTACAATAAGCAATTTTACTGCTTAGATCCTCGCCAATAAACATCCAAATATGCCAACCCATAATGATAGCCCACTAAATTTTTATTGTATAAATGTCTCAGCGATGTAATACGAAATATAGTATAACGTTTTTCATGGCTAGATTTACGAAAAATGTCGGCTTCTTGGCAAAGTGGATAAGGAAGCCGCTCGTTCGATCTAGCAAGTTAAGCAACGTTGTACCCGCAGGTTCGATCTCGCTAGGGCAAAAATTTTGGCCTATAAAAAATTTTTGCTCCATTTGTTTGTAAGAAAAAGAAATTTTTTGTAGATCAAAATTTTTGCCCTAGTAGGAACCTGCGGGCCCAACGTTGCTTAACTTGTTAAATCGTTATCCACTTCGCTAAGTAGCCGACATTTTTCGTAAAGCTAGCCATGAAAACTTTATATTACGCAGAGGACGAACGCATACCGTAAAAACTGTAAAATATGCCCCGGGGCGTTAATTTTTCAACTCCCCCCCCATTTTTTGCTAGGTTTTTTGGAAGCTGCGCGTTGCTAGTTACTCCCCCCTAATTTGGGATGGAGTAGGGGTCCTACACGTATCATCGAACGAGATAGAATAAAATCAGATCAATAAGTGTAAAAACTAACCATTAAAATTGTGCTAATAATCCCAATAATGGAACTTGATGCTTCATAAATTGCTGGATATAAAACTGCCATAGATCTTTCAAAGCAAATAATAACATGAATCAATGTAAAGCCAACAATGGACAAAGCATTTCCATCTTTGATGATAATACATTTCCAAAACTCTATTAATAAATCACATGGATCTGAATAAGTGTGAAATTTAATCTAAATTTTTATGATATTTTGAAAAAGAGAACTCTTTTTACTTGATGGTTTAGTTGAAGTGCTATGATAGAAATTGAATTTAATATATAGAAAAATGCTGCATTGAAAATAATTATCTAAAAATTAACTCTATCGGAAAAATTGTGAGGGTCAAGCCATGAACAGCTTCACGGGTGAATCTCGTTCAGAAAAAAAGCAATGGGGGGGGGGGAGGAGGGTCTAACCATTCACAATCCGTTTGCACAAGGTTATAAGAAATCAAATGGCTATATACAGTGCGTTCCAAAAATTGCGCAACTTTTTAAAAAACATTACACATGATTTACAATCGGATGATCTTTCGTACCAAATATATATTATTGGCCAGAATTTCACGCTGATATGAATCATCAAAATAATTTTTTTAAAGCTCTCTACAAGTGGTATAAAACAGGGGTCGAAAAGGGGCCGGGCCCCGAAAACCCGGGGCCTCGGCTCCCATCAAAGGGGCCGAGGTCCCAGGAGGCTTTTGGGGGCCGGTGGGAGCTTATACTTACTATACTTTAAAAAATGTCTTTTCAAATAAATTAAGTCTTAAAAATGCATCATTTTCTCTAGACCTCCCAAAGCCCCACCGCCCTCTAGGGCACCCGCCGGCCCCCAAAAGCCCCTAGGGCCCCAAAGCCCCCACCCAATCATGTGCAAATGCAGTCTGTACAGTTGGCGACTACCCTTTTCGACTCACTGCGCGTTTCAGCACATCAACTAAACTTCACTAAACGCTCTAGGGTAATTTTTACAAGGAATCGAATGTCCCCACTCTCGTTTCATGAACAATTCAATTTGTGAAAAAAGCGCAGTTTGAAATTGCTATATGAACTGCACAACGCAGTTTCAAATTCATTACGCAGTTGATGAACATGACTGCCCCGGGCCTTGAACCTTTTTTTAAAAACACTATCTTGAAACGGTACCAATCAATTAGGGTCGTTTTAGTATGATATTTGATCATAACTCCTCTTAGGAATTGAGTTGTGACCTCAGCGACGACTCAATTGAAAGCTAAGAATCTGCGCTACACCTTTTGTATAGGCAACTATAGAAAGTTTTTGTGCCAATAAAAAGATAATCGCACATCTTTGCACACACTTGCACAACCATATGTACAGGATGGTTCAAAAGTTCGTGGGCACTTTAAAAATGCGTTTTTAAATAAAGGCTGACACCATAAAGCGTCTTGGAAATATTTTTTAAAGCTTTTTTCGAAATGCTTTAAACAATATTTTAGGACCTCAGTGGAGTCTATTTGCTTCAAATTCTCTACCTTTAAATTTTTATGTAATGCAACTGGCTGATACTTCAGGCATTTTAATGGAAGGTTTATAGCAATAGAAAGTAAGCAAAATATCGAGATAATTATTTGAACAAAATGAGCTATAGATATTAATTTAGAGTCAGCTAATAATCTTGCCATTTCACATAAGTTTGAAGTATTCATTATTGATCGATATCAATAGCTATAATAAAATTTAATATGATACTCATTCGGTTCCAAAACAACCCGAAAAGCAGGGATTCGATCGATTTAATTCAAAAATCAGTTTTCAAAGTCCATTTTTCAGGAAATAGGAATCAGTTTTCAGGAAAAAAAAATCAGGAAAGTAATTTTTCGTTAATTACGCTTATATACAGGGTGCGGCAAAAGTTCTTGGACAAAATAATAGCCAAAAAAACGGCATTATAAGTAAAATATTTTCAAACAAATAATTTTATTTGAGAGTAAGCAGTCAAAAAAAAAATTTTATTTCAACAAATGCTCAAATCGACCACCTTCTGCCGCGATACAGGCATCGAGACGTTTCATAAAGCGATCTACATGGTCGCACACATGTTTCTAATGGAATGTGTAATTATGAAGAAGAAGTATGGTCGCACAAAATAAGAACATACAGTCAAGCCTCTATATAGTGCCCCCCTTCCAATTTCTCTAAAATCCTATAAAAAGTATACAAATTCTTACATCATTTGCATTAAAATCAACCGCTTTTCCAAAATTTAACAAAAAACATGCCACCTTCCCGAAGGGGGGCACTATGTAGAGGTTTGACTGTAAGTTGAAAATTTTTTAAGCAAAAATGTTCAAAAAGGTTCTAAGCTGCAAGATCAAGCAAAAAAATTTAAAAAAATATTTGCAATTTTCGAGAAAATTTTAGTTGAAACATTTGTCCAAGAACTTTTGCCGCACCCTGTATATAAAATTGGTCTATCTCAGCAAGAGAGTTCCAGTACATCCTAATTTTTGCATATGTCAAACCTCTCAACTAGCTCAACAAAACTAAGTAATAAAGAATTCAAAATTTCAGTGCTTCGGGGTCCATTCGAGCCTTTGAAGATAGTGGTGCTGAAGGAGGTCAAAAATTGAAAATTCTTTAGATTAGCGAAATTTGCCATAATTCATATATATTCAGAAAATTCATGAAAAATAGAGCATTTTTGGTTTTTACAGTAAATTCTGAATTGTTAACGTTGTCGAGATAATTGCGTTTGAAGTTGGCGATTTTTGAGTTGCGATTTTGAATTTCA
>OZJO01005826.1:0-10788 GCA_900406225.1 Acrobeloides nanus | reverse complement strand
TACTACCTCCACACAATTTTTCCAAAATTAGTGCTCCCTTTTCATGTATGATTTATTTACTACATTTAAATAATAATGTAAAATTTAAACAGATTTAGAAAGATATTTTATATATTCAAGACAAAATGGATTTATAACTGATCTTTATGCTTTTGGTTCGCCACTTGGAGGCGGTGGTGGCGGAGGACGTGAACCTTTAGGTGGTGGTGGTGGTTGTGAACCATTTGGAGGCGGTGGCGGTCGTGAACCATTTGGTGGAGGTGGTGGTGGTTGTGAACCATTTGGTGGAGGTGGCAAATCCGATCCATTTGGCGGTGGTGGTGGCGGTTGATCCTGGCGTTTCTTCCTTGCAGATGGTTCTCCACTTGGAGGCGGTGGTGGTGGAGGACGTGAACCTTTAGGTGGAGGTGGTGGTGGTTGTGATCCATCTGGAGGAGGTGGCAAATCCGATCCATTTGGCGGTGGTGGCGGCGGTTGTTCCTGGCGTTTCTTCTTTGCAGATGGTTCTTCACTTGAAGGCGGTGGTGGCGGAGGACGTGAACCTTTAGGTGGAGGTGGTGGTCGTGAACCATTTGGAGGCGGTGGTGGTTGTGAACCATTTGGTGGAGGTGGTGGAGGTTGCGATCCATCGGGAGGAGGTGGCAAATCCGATCCATTTGGCGGTGGTGGTGGTTGATCCTGGCGTTTCTTCCTTGCAGACGGTTCTCCACTTGGAGGCGGTGGTGGCGGAGGACGTGAACCTTTAGGTGGAGGTGGTGGTTGTGAACCATTTGGTGGAGGTGGTGGTTGCGATCCATCTGGAGGAGGTGGCAAATCCGACCCATTTGGCGGTGGCGGTGGTGGTGGAGGACGTGAACCTTTAGGTGGAGGTGGTGGTGGTTGTGATCCATCTGGAGGTGGCAAATCCGATCCATTTGGTGGAGGTGGTGGCGGTTTTTTACCATCTAAAGGATTTCCATCAGGTGGATTGCTTCCATCCGGGGGAAGAAGCAAGTCCGATCTAACGAGTGGTGGTTGTTGTTCTTTGTTTTTTATTCGGGGCAATACATGCCCAAATGTAAATGACACAAATAATAAAGTGGCACAATAGGTGAAGAGTTTCATTGCTCTAAAATATATGAGTTAAAGAGTTTAGGAGGAAAGAAAACATTAATATCCATTTACAAATATTTATTATACATATATCTACTTGTTTCCTTATACAAACAACCTAAAGTTGAACGGGTATAAAACACTGATTGTATGAAATTTTGTGAAAAACTACTGCCTTTTTGGTACATTGCTCCCTTTTTTATATGGTAAGTGAATAAGGACAATAGCATGGGCAGCACTCAGGGCCATAGCTAGGATTCGGGTTTGAAGGGGCACGACTCACCGATTGTATGAAATTTTTTAGATTTGGGGGAGGGGCAATACCTTTTTCTTTTTTTAAGATTTGTGCTAAACCCCAGGCTTATGTTTATGAACGCATAGTAGTGGTGAGATAGGGAGAGGGATCCTTAAAAAATTCACGGTTTCTGAAAGTTATAAAAAAAAGTCCGACGGAAACAAACCTTCATGGACAAATGGTTAGAGGACTCTACCATTGCACTTTGAAGGTAATTGGCATTTTCTGGGAATTTTCAGCTGAAAAACAATCATTTTTCAAAAAATCGAAACCGAGGGTTGGGATGATCGAGACCGATGAACCGAGGTCAAATCCTCGGTTTTTCTCAGTCATCAGTTTCCTCGGTTTGCCTCAAAAAACTGAGGATCCTCGATTGAGGCCTCACCTCAATCCGGTTTCTAATGTGCAATCGTAGAGTCCTACCCAAATGGTCACCACGATTTGTTCCCGTCGGACTTTTTTACAACATTCGGGACTATAATAAAATTATTAGACCTCATATATTAAGCTATAAAAATTATACTAAAAGAATTGAACTGTCCTACAACACCAATCTTTCTGTATTTATATTAATTTCTTATCTATACCTATGCTATCATTTTGTTTCGGATCTTATACTTTGTTTTCTTCATTAGGGGATATTCCTAATACTTCATTTAGAGCTCAAAAATTATCGCTAGCTGAACATTTCAAGAAACATTTTTTGGTGCAGATCATTCACTTTGTTCATGTGAATAAGCTGTTTTGATTTTTTTTCATTCCTTATTCATGTGATAAGGTCAGGATTTGCGTTTACAAAGTGCACAAACACTCAAATTTATGTAAATCAACATTAAATGTTCGCGATCTTTTTGATCAAATGATAAGAATTTTCTGTATCTGTTGGTTGTAATTGTGCCTATGAATTACATCAGAATTAAATTCTTGCATTGAAGCACAAACGGTAAGATACCTAACAAAGTGTTATCTATAGAAGAGATGATGTGACAAAGTTTGTCACGCATTGTGAATTATCACAAATTAAGCTTTCAATAATACCAGTATCTCTTCATTCTCTTCAATAATATGTTTCACAAGAAGGATAAAAAAATTGGCGCTGCACTATGGTGCAGTGGATAAGGAAGACGAGTTTTTGATTTTTTTAATTCTTGCTCCTGAAAATTTTTTCTCCCTTAAAAGAATTTTTTAAGTTTAAGAGTTTTTCCTAAGAGGAATAGAACCTGGAAATCTCAACGTTGCTTAACTTGCCAGGTCGGACGTCTGCTTCTTTATCTACTGTACTATGAATAACAGGGCGTAGCTAGGGAGCAGTCATGTGTCTAGCGAGAGGGACAGGGGAAATTCCTCCCCCGAAAACTGAAAATTTCTTAAGAAAAATGGCAGTTTTGGTCAAAATTCGATAAATTTCTTTTTTTAATCAGTTAGAAAAATGAGGTTTTTTACCTAGGTTGCCCCCAAAAAATGAAGTCCAAGAACCGCTTCTGCTAGGGCGCACCGGGGACACGTGCTCCCCTCAAATCAGAAAAATTTAAAAAATTTCCGAATATTCTTCCTTATGCTTTACCCAAATTAAAAAAAATCACCAAAATTTAGTATTTTTTCAAAAAAAGTCAATTTTTTCAATTTTTTGCTAAAGAATGTCTTTTTTTTAAATAAAAAATCGTCAAATTTTCTCTATTTTTCTCAAAAATGCGATTTTTTTTACTCCTTTATTCATGAAGAGTTGTGTCCTCTCTCAAACCTGTAAAAAGTATTGCCCCCCTAACAGGCACAGAATCCAGATTTGGGGGAGGGTCTATATCCCTTGGTCGCCCTTGTTGTGGGGGGGGAGGGGTTTCACCCCTTGGTCCCCTTTTTGGGAGGGGGTTACCCTTTGATTCCCCTTGTTTTGGAGGGTTTTACCCCTTGATCCCCCTTGGCCATTAAGAATTTTCATTTTTCTGATTCCGTGTGGGGAAGGGTCTATAGACTTAGGGAGGGGAACCTTGGTCTCCTCCCTACGTGTTTGCCTCCAAATCTAAAAAAGAGTGGTGCCCCTCCAAACCCGAATCTTAACCCTGTGGGTCCCCCATCTTTTTTCAGCTCGTCTCGTGAAAACGATTATACATCAATACTACAGGGTGGCCAAAAAAAACCGGATTTTTGCGATTTTTCGAGCAATTTTTTGCAAAAAAATTTTTTTTTGAATTTGTGCAAAAATGACTTTTCTAGGGGTAATTTTATGCGAGAAATTGATTGCGCGCATTCCCGAAGCGTGAAAACGCTTCCTTGATCCTGATTCAGGGAAGGTGGTGGGTGTATTGAAGCTAAAATCAAAAAATTTTCCCTGAATCAGGGTCAAGGAAGCGTTTTCACGCTTCGGGAATGCGCGCAATCGATTTTTCGCATAAAATTACACCTAGAAAAGTCATTTTTGCAAAAATTCAAAAAAAAATTTTTTTGCACAAAATTGCTCGAAAAATCGCAAAAATCCGGTTTTTTTTGGCCACCCTGTACTTCTTCATCTACTTCTTTCTCCACGTCAAATACTATTACAAACCCAACAAATGTAAGCTTGTTTGTTGTTTTTATTACTTTTTATTAGCAACATGTTTCTACACATACCATAACATAAAAATACATGTTGATCGATCCAAAAGTTCTCGGCTTTTGAGCGAATCTTTACGAAAATGACTTTTCCGGGAGTTTTTCTATTCGGAAAATCGATTACGCTTATTGCCGAGCTGCAATTTTTGATATTTTTTCAATTTTTTCCTTGTGGACCAATGGGTAAAAAATCGAATTTTCAAAAAAATTTTCCAAATCGTTTGAATTTTTGTATTCAGGGGTTTTTTGACATGGAATCTGAAGAAAATTTTTGTTTTTGACCACTGGAAGTTATCCCTATTAGATCGATTCCCCGCCAAAAAAACCCTTAGATAGACGGTTTTCCGATAAAATTCTACGGAGTTATATTAGGAAAAATTTTGACTTTTTAAATTTCAAGGGCGACTGGGGCCCAAATATTTAAGGGAATCCTGGACGAGTCATTTTCGCAGAGATTCGACGCAACTCTCACAAAGCATAGGAACTTTTGGATCGACCCTTTTGGATTAACAAAATAAGGGTGCTCCCCAAAAAATGGCAATTTAGCGATTTTTGGTCAATTTTTTTAAAATTTTTAATTTTCACCAAAATAGCCCTAGAGGAGTTTTTTCCATGCATGGAATCGATTCCGCGTATTATAAAACCTTGAAAACACTTCTCTGACTCTGATCCAGAGAAGGAGGGTGTGTATTGAAGCGAAAATTTGTTAATACATGGTTAGAGAAGCTTTTTCAAGGTCCGGCAATGCGTTCAATCGATTTTACGCATAGAAAATCCCCTATGGGGTTATTTTGGTGAAAATTAGAATTGTACAGGACCGGGAATTGTCGGAAATAGCAAAGTCGGAACCGGAACTAGAATTTTCAGTTGGGACGGGGATTTTTTCCCAAGGCAAAAATTAAAAACTTTAAAAAATTTGAAAAAATGACCATAAAATCGCAAAATAGCCATTTTTTGGGCGCCCTGTAAATGTCCAATGATAATTTATTTTATGATTGTGCTTTTCTTTTTTTCAATTTTATCGATTTCGTCCTTGAGTTTATTCAGTTTCGTCCTTGAAAAATCGTCGAATTTTGACAAAATTCTAAAAGATAGTTTGTACAGGGTGGGCCAAAAAAAGTGAATTTTTTAATTTTTTGAGACCCGGAAATCGATTTTTCTAAAATATCCCATGTGCAGGTAATTTTATGCGGGGAATCGATTGTGCGCATTCCTGAACACTGAAAATGCTATACTGACCCTGATTCAGGGGAAAATGGGTTTTTGAAGCGAAAATTGTCATTTTTCGCTTTTTCAAAAGTCCAATTTTTCCATAAACTAGGGCTACTAAGTTTTCAAGGTTCAAGAATGCCTCAATCGATTCCACACATAAATCCTAGAAACATAAAATTACCCTCTAAAAAATTTCCGGGTCCCAAAAAATCACAAAAATCCACTTTTTTGCCCCACCTCGTATAAATAAGCTTCCTATTACATACAACTTATCATTTAGACTTAAAGATTAATTGGCGGTATCTCACTTCACTGTACAGTTCACCCACCAAGGACACTTCACTCACTAGAAACTTCATCCACCATGGTCAGATTATCCACCATGAACACTTCACTCACCATAGACACTTCACCCACTGCACATTTCATCCACCATAAACACTTCATCCATCGAACACTTCACCCACCATTTATGAAGTGTCCATGGTGTGTAAAGTGTCTATGGTGGATGAACTGTTCAGTAGGTGAAGTGTCTATAGTGGGTGAAGTGTTTATGGGGAGCAAAGTGTCCAGTGGGTGAAGTATCCGGTGGGTGAAGTGTCCATCGTGGGTGAATTATCCTTGGTGTCCAATGGGTAAAGTGAGATACCGCCGATTAATTCTTATTACAACTTACTTTTGATGTAGTAGTCATGCGATAAGGCCGGCCTGCAGGAATGATTATAAGATCACCATATTCACAAAGAATACGAAACCAATCACCATCATGGCCTTCAACATCAAAATAAGCAGCACCTTCGGTTACCAGCCGAGCTTGATCCTCGGGGCACTCAACTTCTTCAAATAATTCTGCTAGCTTAAAAGTATCAGTTATAAAATATTAGGGATGTTTAAACTTTGTCTTCGAAATCAATTGTACTTGCAGCATCAAGTGTAAAAGTGTCTTCTCGCTTCAAACTTCTTTCTAACTTCAGTACTGCGATGCGACGTGCAGAAGCCACTGGATCATCTAAGTCAAGCTAAATTCATATATTTTATACAGGGTGATCCAAAAGCTTGTAATATTTTTTCAACCAAATTTTCTCAGCATTATCTGGCTACAGAACTGCTATGAAACTACTTCTGGCCCACTTATTTTACCAACTGACCTATTAAGAAAGGGTATTGAACTCTTATAAGGGAAGGAAGGGAAGTGCCACGCTGGGATTTTTTCCGTAGTTGTGTTCAGCATAGTCCAAAACAGTGAAATATGACACAAATAGCGACTCATGGGCCAGGAGATATAGTGATTTTTATGTAAAAAATGACGTTTTCATTGAAATCAAGGGGGTACAAAAACACCTTTTTTTTATTTCTTTCATCGAAATTTTTCACATATTTGAAAAAATGGTAGGACAAGTTTATAGACCATAAATAACACCCTGAAGTGTATTTCACTATATATTTTCTGGTTTGAAAAACTTTTCCTGATTTTCAGCCGCCTTGGGGCTCTAATTATTTCCCCCTCTTCATGTATGGTATTGAGTCACATTTATAAATTTTTGACATTATATGAAATTAATTTTAACATTAAACTAGCCTTAAAATATGTTGTCCCAGTTCTTTTTGTTAGCTCATCAGGAGTTATTTTCTTTGGTGGGTAACAATGGTGGGGTAATCGAGGATCTCCAGTTGGATAAGGTTCCATGCACCAAATTTGGACCATTTTAAATGTTATTTTTGGACCAGAAACTATAATAAAAAAGGTCAATTTTTTTGAATTTTTTTTATGAAAATTTTATCATCACAAAACGAATTTTCATAAAATTTTAATTTTTTGACAAGTTTTTTCAAAAAATTTTAACATGCGCAGTTGGTTTTTATCTTACTTAAGTGTTTCACCAAAATGGTCCTAAATTTCCCATTTTTCAACAAAAATGTTCCATGTTTAAAATATTTTTCACCAAAAATAGTATTTTTTAAAATCATTTTCAGCATATAAAGAAGCATTTGCAACAAAAAATTGCGAGATTAGTTTTTGTTTTTCGATATGGGGAACTCGAATCTGAAAGAATTTTTTGATTTTGACATAAAAATACATTTTATTCCGGTTTAGTTGTAGGGGACGATAAGAGAAGACGAGAGAGAGTGTGGAAAACGCTCGGAAGGAAAAGAGGTGAGTGTGTCAATTGCTCGGAGGAGAGAATTTTCACATACATGTGCAGGGTCGAGTCCAAGCCTGGCCTGCCCTATTGCCGTACAAGTTTGGAAAATTTTTTAATCAAAAATCGTATTTTTAAAGAAAATAGCGAAATTTTGATGATTTTTGATAAAAAATGACATTTTTTAATGAAAAAATATTTCTTTAAAAAATTCAGGCCGGCCTTAGGCCAGATGGGCTGACTCGGCCTGCAAGCGGGTCACCAAAAAGTGATTAGGCCAGGCCAGTGCATATCTCTAAACTCACCTCTTCTTCTCCCCTCCGAGCGCGTTAACTTTCGACCTTCCGGTACTACATAAAATTAAAATTATGAAGCAAATGAGAAAAACAATTCTTAATAAAATTGTCGATTTTGGACGCAATTTGGCCCAACTTCTTTACGCAATAAAACAAGCAGACATTCTGTTATGCCTTTAAAAGAAAAACCGGTTTCCATTACGTAACTTCAATGTACAGGGTGTATCACGAATGTCTCTCATATTTTGAATGGTTCTAATTTTTGATACATGAATCCATTTTTCTTGGTCGACTACTCATTTTGTAGCTGAAAGATTACCATTTGTGTTTAAACAATTTTTCCCATAAATTCGAATGTTTTTGACCGATTTAGGCTAGTGCAAGAAAAGAAAATTTAAAAAAAAGCGTATTTCTTGACATTTTTAATGGTAACTTGGCTAAATAGCATCCGTTTCACAAAATTTTTTATATAAAAACATTCCTCGAATCGAGATGCATCCAAATCTGTGGTCGACGAGATGATTTGATGTCATAACACCTTCGAAAATTGCATCTATAGAAACATATCAAAATCTTGACCTTTTTATAAGATGCCATTTTTACCTGATTTCTACAAAGTTTAGAATCCGGAAAATTGCTAAAATTAACGTAGCAACTCATAACCTATCGTTTGGCACCAAATTTAATCAAAAATTGAAAAGTCGAAAAAATTGACCAAAAAGTCACCAAAAATTGAAAAAATTAATAGCGTCAAATTATAAAATCGACGCCAGATTTAGATGCGTTTTGATACTAGGAATGTTTAAAAAAAGATTATGTAAAATGGATGTGATTTGACCGATTTATCATTAAAAATGTGATAAAACACACCTTCCAAAAAATTTTTTCTTGCACTAGCCTAAATCGGTCAAAAACATTCGAATTTTTGGAAAAAATTTTAAACATAAATGGTAACTTGTTAGCTACAAAATGGTCGACCAAGAAAAATGGATTCATGTATCAAAAATTAGAACCATTCAAAATATGGGAGACATTCATGATTCACCCTGTACTTCACCTGGAATTAAGTTCCCTTTTTTGATTTTAACTTCATCTTTTCATATGTTCGCTTTCATGTAAATTGTGCGATTTTGTAAACAGGTATTGCTTGCCATTATATGTTAGAAACTACGAACGCGAACTTTTTTTGGTTTCCAATGTCTCGAGACACCACAGGGCATCCTTGTTTGTCAAAAATAAAAAGATAGTAACTAATATTATCGATTCTTCCTAAGCTCATACAATAAAACACTTAGGTATATGCTTGTTAAATTGCATAGAAATTCTCATTTTGCACAACAAATTTACATAGACCATTAAATTTTTGAGCTTGAACTTGTGGGTTAGAATATATTTCAAAGATAGGCATTAAAAAATTAAGATCCCTTTCCTGCATCATTTTCCCCAGAACTTAATAAATCTCTACTCATCTATTGTTACAGCTGCTACAACACAATAACCTAAGTTGTTGCCGCCCAAAAATATATCAAAAATCGGCATTTTTCGCTCGTTTTCGATGAAATTTTTTCCATTAGTGGGTAGGAGTGTATGCTGAATACGATCCAATCGGTCTTTTTGAGCGAAACTCATGTTTTCGTGTCAATATCCAGACTTCAAAAAACCGGGATTTTTTATACCCCTAAAATGGTTCAAAAGTTTGTATTCCCTGAATCAGGATTAGAGAAATTTTTCATGACTCGAAAATGTGCGCAAACGATTCCCCGACTAGGAAAACTCTAATAGGGTCGAAAATTTCGTCAAAAATCGACTTCTACAACCAAATATCGACATTTTAAAATTCATTTGCAACATTGAAAAACACAAATTTTTTGAAAAAGTCTGTATATTGACACGAAAACATGAGTTTCGCTCAAAAAGACCAATTGGATTGTATTCAGCATTCACTCTTACCCATTACTGAAAAAAAATTTCATCGAAAACGGATGAAATTAGAGCATTTTTTTGAGACAAATACTTATTGAACGACCCAGGGGTCAAAATTTTCGGAATTTTTCGAAAAAAATCAGTCCAGAAAATTTATTTTACATGCTAGAGGCATGATTTTGCTCTCGTTTTAAAGATTGTGTGTCCTAGTTTTAAATAAAAAAGACCCGGAGTGAAATGCTTTAAAAAGTTTCAAGATATGATCAAAACAAAAAATCATTTATAATGCATATAATGCTAAAAAAGTACTGGGATTCGAAGAGGCTTTTCCAGACCCATAGAACGTTTTTCGCGAAAAATTTTTTTGCCTTGTTACTCATGCATAGCTCTATCAAAAATATCCCAACGTATAAACCGCCCTTTAAAGTGTTAAGTAAAAAATGGTTTTTGAAGCGAAAATGGGCAATTTTTTCATTTTTTAGCTGAATCAGAGTCAGGAAAGCATTTTCACGCTTCGGGAATGCGCACAATCGATTTTACGCATAAAATTACCCCTAGAGTAGGGATGTTATAACGCCCCCTAAAAGGGAGATCTTTGCTTCCTTTCCCCTTTTTAAAGTGAAACCCCCTTTTGTAATATAATCCCTATTTTGAACGTTTTCACTAAAAATTGTCAAAAAACATCCACTTTTGACACAAAAAATGCTATTTTGGCCAAAATTACTATTTTTTAGTCTTTTTTTAACCAAAATCGATTTTTTTGTGTGCAAAAATGTAGACTATTTTCCCCTGAGGGACCAAAATTTTTCTTTCCGATTTTGAAAATTGTTGAAAAAAACAGCGCCTCCTTTTCCCTTTTTGAAAAATTTTGATCCATTTTCTCCCTTTTTGGAGATTTGTTGTCCCCTTTCCTAAACATGAGCATAACATCACTTCCTTAGAGTCATTTTTAAAAGAGGGGTCATTTTTAGAAAAAATTTTCGGATCTCAAATTCATGTAAAAATCACAAAATTCTACTTTTTTGAATTGCATTGTATCAACTAATTTTTATGAACTTAACCGAAATATTAATAAAAGTAACGTTTCCTAAAAATCTTATTGTTTTCCAACATGAGTCAAAACTTTTCTGGCTACTTTCAAAAGTAGTTCATCATCATTTGCTTGACCAATAAGCGAAATTCCAAACGGCAAGCCATTGACCTTCCCAATTGGCAACGTAATTTGAGGAAAGCCAGATAATGA
>OZJO01005818.1:0-32268 GCA_900406225.1 Acrobeloides nanus | reverse complement strand
TCAAGGAAAAGCTTTTGATATTCTCAAAAAAATTTCTTTCCAACAAATTTTTCGAAACTAATCATCTTTCTTCTTCTCTTCCTTTCTATACCATATTTTCCTGAAAATTCCAGAGTGGTCATGTTGTTTTTCATTTCTTTTTGCTGTCATAAAAATCTGGGGTCAATAAAATACCAAAAGAGATAACAGAATCGGGCGTTAGGTTATGTTTCCGAGTGAAACTGTATTATTGTAATGGAAATCGAAAAAATAGTAGTAGTGGTTAAATGAGAAAAGGAGAAAAATTTGAAACATGCATGAGCCTTTTTGAGAAATGAATATAGGGGAAGTAATACAAACGCTTTCCTGATTCAGGGAGTAGTAGCCTAAGTTTCGTTGTAATAAACAGAAGTCAACTTCACACAAAAATCGCATTTTTGCGACTTTTCGCTTCAATACACAATACGCCTTCCCTGAATCAAGAAAGTGTTTTTTCGCTTCGAATATGTCAAACTCGGATTTTACTCCTAGAGAGGTCATTTTCAGAAAAATTTTTGAAAATTTTTTCACGTGGCCTCCCCCCTGTTGTGTAGTAGCTCCAAAATTTTTCGTCTTTTTTTAATATCACTCGGCTCAACTTTTTCTCTTTCATTGATAACCTCAGAACTTGTTTTCATCTTCAGAAAATTTCTTATCTGTCATATCCAAGTAGATCGAGTTTCAAAATCACAGCACATGGCACACTCATGTTCGACTTTTTGCTGCTCGGAACGTTGAAGTGAGAGGCTATTTTCATACGCCTTGATATATTTATCATCACAAATTCTTCTAGTTTGTGTGCTATGACGTGTTGTCTTCTATTCGTAGAGTTTATGTTATGGTTTAGTCTTTCAAAATCGGTTCTTTCTTCCGCACAGAACGTCAAGATGTTAATCGATCAAGAAAATAGTTTGCAAATAAGAAAATTTGCAACAAAAATAAAATAGAAAATATATAAAAATTGAAAATTTGCATATTTTCGTAAAATACAGAGTAGAAAGAAAAAAAGTGAAATGATTAAAAATCAATTTTAGAAGCTTTGTCATACCCCAACTGGAGAAGAGTATTGGGAAATTCGAGCCGAGCGCAGAGACGGCAGTCCATTTTTGATCAAATGTAAAAAAGTTGTTCTGGCATCTGGTCAAAATCATATCAGGACGTTGGATGTGAGTCAATATTTTTCGTACTTTTACAAATTGCCGGACGTTAGTCGTCCGGAAATCGTTCGGACTTTTCATTCCTCCTATCATACGGAGGAATGAAAAGTCCGAACGATTTCCGACTATTTTTTTAATCATAACTTTTCAAATTCTTCAGGTGGAAGGCGAACTATCCTCAAAACGAATCCTATACGACACAGCAAGCATGAAAAAGTTCCTCACGAATGAAGATGGAGAACCAAAACCACGTCCCTCGAACGCCAAGATTGTTGTGGTCGGTGATGGAATCAGCGCTGCGGATGCCATCATGTACTGTCTCAACCATGGAATCCCAGTCATACACATCATACGGAGGAATGAAAAACAACTGAGAAGTAAAATTTTAGTTTTGGTTGAAAATTTGCATATTTTATTTTTTTAGGTACCATGATGTCGAGATTATCTCCATCCGTTTATCCGGAATACTCAAAAGTGTTTCAGTTGATGTTGGGGCGTCAAGTGGATCCTCTTTATGTTAGATATACTTCAAGTTCAGTGAAAGCTGTGAGGAATTCTGCGGTGGTTTTGGAGACTCCTCGAGGAGAGATTATGGTAATGAAAAATTTTTCGGAGCTACTACACAAAAAACGCTTCCCTGATTCAGGAAAGACTTGTGTATTGAAGCGAAAAGTCGTAAAAAAATCTAAAAACTACTTAAAGGGGGTATAAATTAGTGACTATTTCATGAAAAATTTTTTCTAAAATGATCATTTTTAGGGGTAATTTTATGCGGGGAATCGATTGAGCACATTCCTAAAATTTGAAAACGCTTCCCTGACCCTGATTCAGGCAAAAAACGCTTCCCTGATTCAGGAAAGGCCTGTGTATTGAAGCGAAAAGTTGCAAAAATCGCTTTTTTTCTTAAAAATTCTAACAATCTTATTTTAGGAGCCTTTCTATCTACTCGTTGCTTGCCTCGGACGCAAATCCGAACTAGCCTTTCTCGAAGGCAAGCCAGAATTTGGTCTCGATTACACTTCTCTAACCGATCCAACCCTGTTTGCCATTGGCTCTTTGGCCGGTGATCACTTCGTGCGCTACTTAATTGGCGGGTGTCTCCAAGTAGCTCATATTCTACGGGTTCAATATCAACAAGAAAGTGAAGAAACTATCCCGGTGGCCATACCAGTAGTTCCCATAACAGAAAGAGAAGATCGCCCCTCACTACACGGGATATGTAAAGGTTATATGATGGATGGAGAAGCATGTTGGGTGGATACAGAAACTAAACTTTATTGGGCAACAACGTTGTTCCGTGTTGGTTCGTCCCCGGCGGATTTGTGCAACGGGTTTCAACTTTTAAATTTTGAAAATTGTTGAAAAATAAAAATTTTTTTGAAAATTTAAAGTGCAAAAAATTTTAGGGCACTCTTTTTTCGACCTTTCAATACACCCACCCTCTTCCCTGAATCAGGGTCAGGGAAGAAAAAGTGGTTCACCTCTAATATTTACTAGTTTTTGCTATCTTTTGCCCAGGGGACGAAAAAAGGGTGGTACCACCCGGGGTGGTGGGTGGTACCCACCATGCGTAAAAACGCTTCCCTGATTCAGGGGGTGGGTGTATTGAAAAGAAAATGAAAAAATAATTCGACATTTCAACAGGAAATCGGCTAGGGGGTTTTCTATGCGGGGAATCGATCGGCGCACTTGAATTTTTTGCACATTAGGAAATTTGTTACCTTATTTTTTTGTTAAATTTTTTTAATTCCATGTTGAGCTTTTGTGTAAAAATTTTTGTATTTTTTACATTCTATTCGATTCCATTTCTCTATAATACTGATTTCAATGTTAAATATACTCCATTTTTCGCTTATTTATATTTTGTAAATTTATTAACTTGACCCTGATTCAGGGAAATGGAGTTGGTGTATTGGAAATTTTTCGATTTTCGTCAATACACCAACTCCATTCCCTGAACCAGAGTCAAGAAAGCGTTTTCATGTTCCGGGAATTGTCATTACATGTAAAAGTTACACGGATTTTTTCTGGATATCTAGGGTATCTAATGTGCATTTGGGATACAACAACAGCTTATTTTTTATGCAAATCAATTTTAGAGCTTATTTTCAATTTGATATATCCAAAACATTGTAGGGCATCAAAAATTTTTTGGCTCAAATTGACTTGCATCGGATAACTGTAATGATTTTTGTACAGATTCTGTCATATTGTTTCAGGGTTGTTTGTATTTTTATATAATAAAGTTTTGGTAATACTAAGAATTAGCTGCCGCAAATGACAGGGCTATTAATTTAATTTATTTGTTCCATAAATCACAGTTATACAACCAATTACGACCTATGTAGATATAAACAGAAATATAGCTCAATAAATAAAATATAACAAGGCAGTTCTATCCTGTACAAGTATCACAGATTGGATTCCACTTTTATCACATTCCTTATTGAGAGGGCCGCATAGACTTCTGGGCTTCGTATTAGTCGCTTGAACTACATTAAGGAGGCGATGTCGATTTGGGTCAAAAATCGTTTTGACCATGTTTCTGGAAAAATTTTGGGTCACTTCTTTTTATAGCATATCATTTTTAATCTATAAAAGAGGTATTTCCAATATATTTTTTAGCGGTAAAAAAATTTGTTGGAAAATTTTGTGGATTCTGCTAGAAGAGGCCGCGAGAAGCAATTTTAAAAAAATTATGAAAAAAAGCTTTGAAAATGAGCGAGCTAATCCTTCTTGGGCAAGCCTTTTATTACAGAGTCGGTTCCTGAATCAGATTTAGGGGTTCACGCCTCGGAAGTGTGCGCAATCGGTTTCTCACATAAAAATTTTAGTAAACGTTTTGAAAAAAATTGAACCGAAAAACGCAACAAAAAAAATTTGGGACGATCCTTTGATTGTCGAAGGCACTCGGTCTCCCGGTTCTTGTCCTTAACCGAGGTAATTATCTTATGCATAAATTGCTTTATTTTTGTATTATGTTCCTATTTTCAGAGAGAAAAAAGAACACAGTCCTGGGTCGAAATTCTTCTTTGTTTTCGGACCTTTATCGGTAGACATTATACGAGCACAAGAATAAAAAGGTTTACAACCAACAATTAACAAGAAATTATTGCATCGTTACTACTCGAAATTCTAACTTCTTATCAGTTCAAAATAAACGGAGGTTTTTTGGATGTTTTGTTTAGAAGAAATTGATTACAACAAGTTAGAACATTCGTTTGTGCAAAATGATGGTGCGACCTTGTTGGAGTTTTATTCTATTATTATCATATACAAAAATTCTAGCTGTAGACATCTCGACTTGTTCTAGTATATCGTCAGAGTTCCAAGCGATTTATAGTGAAGGAAATGCTGATGTTAGAGTAACGATAGTTGGGTCGAAAACACAGATCAACCTTTATAAAGATTCTCTTAAAGTATCTGATGGTCTGCCTTATCCGTCTCTCATTGTAACATCGTCAAATGGATACCCACCACAAATTCCGTAAGCCAGAAGAACGATATAAGCTCTTTGAGATTCGGAAAATTTTAAAGGGGGCGTGTGAATCCTGTCCGTATCGGGTCAAAAAAATTTCTTGATTTTTTCGAACGAAACTCAACCTTTAGTGTCCACACATGCTCAGTGTCATGATGCGTGTCATGACGCGCGTCATGACACACATAACATGCGTTGATACCTATCATGGCACGGATCATGAAGCTCGTCATGGCACGCATAACGTGCGTCATGATGCGTGTCATAACACGTATGACACGTGTCATGACGCGTGCCATGACGAGCGTTATGATGCGCGTCATGAGGCGCGCCATGTTGCGTGTCATGATGCGATGTTCTCAAGTTTAGGTGCAATTCCTCATGCAAAATAAATACTGTCAACGGTTTTGCCAACTTCAGCCTTGTAATTCTTCCAAATGCTACTTCCATCAACGGAATAGTGCTCTTTACATTTATATACAATAATGGCCTCCCACAGCTTCCTGGTGATCCTCATACCACTTGTGCATTTGGAGACGACCATCAGGTCGCTAAATGCATATGTTGTCATGGATATCTGCCTAATCAAACAGATGTTTGTCCACTTGGAACTTCTGCAACAGTAGAACCATTCGGAAAGACAGGACCACCCAATTTGGTTACGATTACTATGAATCCGACGTTACCAACAAGTAAGATTAGCATAAAGTTACAAAATTCGCATAAAACTTGGATCTCTGGACCCCTTGGAGTCCAGAGATCCAAGTATCTAAAGAATCGGAAGAATTCAGGGAATCTAAGAATTCGAAGAATACTTGATTTCCTGGAAAGCGAGAATTTAAGGAATCCTAGAACCCCAATAGTCCAAAATTCACATAAATCCGAAATTTGAGTATCAGAAACAATTCGAAGATTCTAAAGATTCCATAGATCCCAAGAAACCCAAAAACTTAGAAACTTGAGAGAATTTTATGAATCCAAGTTATCTTTTCGTTATAGCACCATCATTCGAAACGACCACCCATGAGAAAGAACTATCTACTAAACCTGAAGCTACAACTACAACCACAACTGCCCTATTAAATCAAACATCTACCGTGGATATTATATCAACACAAAAAACTAGTGAAGCAACAACAAATGGGTCCACTACTACCACTATATCAACTACTACTACAATAACTACAATACAAACTACTACAGATATGTATGGGGGTAAGAAAAAGGGGCTATGAATCCTATGAAACATAAAAATAGACTATGATCAAGAATCGAAAAAACTAGACGATGAATCGTTAGAAATAGCCTAGAAAAGGAATTAGAGATTTTGCATTTTTACATGAAATGGTTAATGATATGCATTCTAACGATAACATAATCAGTCTTCAGAGACTCATTCATAATCAGTTTTCATCAAAAAATTCTTAGGCCATAGATCCTATAGGCTGAAAACTTTGGCAATGGCCCTATCAATCTTCTTATAACTAATAACGTATGCATAGCCTAAAAAACCTAAAACATAGGCGATGGACCCTGTGAATCTTCCCACAGCTCATATTAGCCTAAAAATTAAAGGACAGTTCAGTAATTTATAATCATATGAAAAAATGATACATTCGGAAAGATTATGGAAAATGGAGCATTTTTTGTTTTTACGGCATGTTCTGAATCGTTGTAGTTTTCGAGATAATTGCGTTTGAAATTTTGAATTTGTTACAAGCTCTTCGTTGTAATACACAATTCAAAAAAGTTTGTGTATTACAACGAAGAGCTTGTACACAAATTCAAAATTTCAAACGCAATTATCTCGAAAACTACAACGATTCAGAATTTACTGTAAAAACAAAAAATGCTCCATTTTTCATGATCTTTCTGAACATATCATTTTTTCATATGATTGTAACTTACTGGACTGGTCCTTTAACTATGAAGAAACCATTTTAGCCCCACCTATGCAAGTGAACTGCACTGATCCGGAAACCGAATATGAAAAATTTTATTGTGACATAGTAAATTTATCCCTAACAACCTATTTTCTTCTCAAATTCAGGACAAAATGAACGAAACCGCAGCCCAAAGCATGGTCAACGCAACCACCGACACTTTGAACCCAAATGATATCAACGATACAGCCATTTATCACTTATCTGGCATTATTGACAAGCTCAGTTCGAGGAAAAAAATAACACCTGAAGTGGAGATTTTTATGATCCTTATATAAAAATTTTAGATGTTCCATTCTGTGAGTGGGCTTATCGATAAGATGCTAGAAATCCCGGAATCGTCTTTGCAAAGTGCAAATTCTGGAGATCAAGGGTCAAGTCAAAGGTCTTTTTGATTCTTTACGGCCTATAAAACTTTCCTAGAATCTTGAGTTCTATCCATAACCTTGTGATGAATACCGATCACGAAGTGACTTATCTAACTGGCTCCAACATGGGCTTATCTAGCCATTTTATTGACTGTTCAGATCCAAACAATTCTACTAAAGGAGGTGATGGGTTTGCCGATGATGGGAATTCGTTCATTGCTTCTTCTAGTGGATCACCTAAGAATTCCATAACCTTCGATCTGAGGAGCTTATGTGAAGCAAGTGGTAAAATTTCAGTGGGGGATTAAATAAAATACAAGTTTTAAGCCACTAAATTCTACTATGGAGCTTATAGGAGCCCCAAATTGTTCGTTACTTCACTGGACCAAAGCTTTTCTACTGGGTCTACAGGGGCATCAACACAGTCTACGAAAGCTCTCACTTCACAATCTACCCAATCTTTGTCGACCTCTACGGCTCATGGAAAAGTTTTTGGCGCGATTGTCTTAGATAGTTCTTCTTCGGACTCCTCCACTTCCCAAGAAATGATCCCCTCATCAGATACCCAACCTCCAGAACAAGGCCCAAGATGTGGTATGGGAAATTTTTTCTCAGGGGGCAGCATAATGGGAGGAGACATTGTCTCGGGACTTAATTCAATTGGCCAGAATGTTCAGATATCTTATGGGCTTCAATCAAAGGCCATAAAAGCAACTTTGAAGTACTCAAAAAGCCATGTAAGCTAGCATCACATAAAAATTGAAAAAAACTCAAAAAATTGAAAAAATTGGAAAAAAATTGAAAAAAACTCGAACAAATTGGAAAAAATCGAAAAAATTTGAAAAAAATTTGAACAATTGAAAAAAACTCGAAAAAATTGGAAAAAAATTGAAAAATTTGAAAAAAATTGAAAAATTCGAAAAATTTGAAAAAAATTGAAAAATTCGAAAAATTTGAAAAAAATTGAAAAAATTCGAAAAAAATTTGAAAAATTGAAAAAAATTTGAAAAAAATCGAAAAAATTGAAAAAACCAAAAAAATTGAAAAAATTTTAAAAATTCGAAAAAGATTGAATAATTCGAAAAGAATTAAATAAAAAATTGAAAAAAATCACAAAAAATTGAACTGAAAAGCGAAAAAAAATTTTTGGGACGATCTCTTGAGCGCCGAAGGCGCTCGGTCTCACCCGTTTTGTTAAGCTATAGAACAAGATAAAAAGATAGACTGTACAAAACCTTATCCTTCCTATATTTCTCCATTTCAGTATACAAAGCCATTGCATGGAAAATTTGAGGTGAACTCTTTTTCTCCACAAACTGGATTTGCCAACAGCAACCCATGTTCAGTGAACGAAGACGGTGAAAATTTTGTCTCTGACTGTACCTCATCCGACACTCATTTTACCCTGTTAAATGTAATTTTTTGCTATTCTTGAGTTTAACTTCTTGTCCTACAGAATGGTCTGCTCACGGATCCACGCTTATGTAGTGATGTGTTTAACAAGTTGGTGCCGATTTTGAGCGGATATTCAATGCTCACCATGGTGATGATCATTATAGCATATCTGTCAAAATAGTAAGATTTACATAAAACTTATATAAGCCTAGGTTAAGATGTTTTATGTGAATGTGAAAAAAATTTTAGACATGGATTCGAACTCGAGTCTCGTAACAAAAGGGCTTATCTCAATCTCGCCTAACTTGTTGCTACTTTCGTCAGGATGGCGCCGGACGGTTTGCGGGCGGACTTTTGCGTTTGTGACCTTTTACGGCCGGACTTTTGCGTTTGTGTCTTTTGCAGTTGTGAAATTTGCGGCTGTGACATTTGTGGCTCAAAATTGAAAATTCTTTAGATTAGCGAAATTTGCCATAATTTATATATATTCGAAAAATTCATGAAAAATGGAGCATTTTTTGTTTTTACAGTAAATTCTGAATCGTTATCGTTGTCGAGATAATCGCGTTTGAAGTTGGTGATTTTTGGAATTGGTTTTGAATTTCCCNACCCTAATTTTCAATTTTTGCGGGAAATTCAAATTCAAAACCAATTCCAAAAATCGCCAACTTCAAACGCGATTATCTCGACAACTATAACGATTCAGAATTTATTGTAAAAACAAAAAATGCTCCATTTTTCATGAATTTTCCGAATAAATATAAATTATGGCAAACTTCGCTATCCTAGATTTCGAGTAGGGCCGGATGACCGAACTTTAAACGTTCACCAAACTTTAAAGGGAGCCTCAAATTTTCTGATTTTTTGCATAAACGTTCCTCACAACTAGTGCAATCTTTTTATGCAAAAACTAAAAATACCTTTTTTCATTTCGGGACTTATGATGGGCTGAAGCTACTTTGGGGGGTCAGTTTTTGGGATATTTTTTCGTATTTCCCTATGTATAAAATTATGTAAATGTCTTGAGCCAAGGTGGTCTTGGCATAAAATGAAGCTCCAATCTCTAGCTACAAAATGCAAAAGACCGTTTGTCGAAAACTAACAGACTTATTGACTTAGAGCTGATCCAAGTTTGATCAAAAAATGGCCATTTGTCCCAACTTCAGGGGCCTGTACCGCCCAGGGGAGAAGTCGTCGGACCGGGAGCCCAGAACAAAAGTTGCATAACTCAATGAGTTCTATCAGAATATCCACCTAAATTCTCGTTCTGCGTCAAAAAATTTTTTGTGACATCCGAAGCTCGGTTCTCTCGCGGAACGTGTTTTAAACACTTTTTAATGAAATTTAATTTTTTTAAAAGTCCGGCCGCAAAGGTCACAAACGCAAAAGTCCGGCCGCAAACCGTCCGGCGCCGTCAGGATTGCCTCTTATCAAGGTTGGGAAAATTTTAGTGTTGTAGATACCAAGTTCAATCAAATTTTCCCGGCTTTAGAAGAAGCGATTCCACTCGATCTGACAAGTTAGGCAGCTTTGGGCCAAACTCCATCGAGACCAAGTTCGAATCCCAACTCGGTCAAAATAATTTCTTTCATTTTCAAGAAAAATGAAAAAATTTTTAGTGATAAGGCACCTGAATTTATAAAAAAGTTGAGCGCCATGTGGGAAAAAGCCGATTCTAATAAGAAAGCATCTCAAGATAAAACAAATTCGGGCACCACTACGAACACAGTAGTCAATCCTAATGAGAACGCACCTCAAACTATAACAAATTCGGGCACCATTACGAACAAAGTAGCCAATTCTAATGAGAAAGCATCTCAAGCTGTGGGCACCATTTTGGACAAAGTAGTCGATTCGAATGAGAACACACGTCAAGCTATAATAAATTTGGGTATCATTTTGGACAAAGTAGCCGATCCTAATGAGGACGCACATCAAGCTATAACAAATTTGGGCACCATTTTGAACAAAGTAGCCGATTCTAATGAGAAAGCATCTCAAGCTATAACAAATTTGGGCACCATTTTGAACAAAGTACCCGATCCAAATGAGAACATAAGTCAAGCTAAAAAAAATTCGGGCGCCATTTGGGACAAATTAACAAAATTGACCACCCTTTGGTACCATTTAGCCGATCCTAAACTAATGCAAAATGATCGCCTAATCAATGGAGCCTATAACGCCACTTTGTTGGCTTTTTACATATGCTACACCGTTTTTGGAGACCGTCGTAGACTTGGGGGAAGTATGACAGCTTGTTCCGTTATGGCTGGTGTTAATTATTGGTTGATTCTCAGGTATTACATGCAAGCCGAAATTTGGCACCTAGATCTGTGTATTAAAACGGGCCCCTGATTTTCAGGGATTAAGTTGGTATTCGTTTCAATACATCGGCTAAAGCAAAACTTAAAACTTTTCTGCAAATTTCGACCCATCTTCCCTGTATCTACTAATTTTCAGATAGATATACCATCAAAAATCTAGAAATTTAGCAGCATTTTCATGACTATGGTAGAATCTTTTTGTTGTGTCAAGAAATTCTACTGGAAAGACGGCACGTTTAAAAAGTGGTTGGAGTTTATCTCTACTGGGTTCCCAGCCGTTGGATTAGCTTATGGTAGACAATGGGCCAGTCCTTGCCTCAGACAGCAGCTGCATGCAGGTGCTGCGCGCTGCGGCGCAGCTGCTGCGTGAATCAAACAGCAGCTGCGCCGCAGCGCGCAACAGCTGTTTGGTCCACGCAGCAGCTGATTGGGCCACGCAGCAGCTGCGCCGCAGCGCGCTGCATGGACTAAACGCGCAGCTGCTGTTTGATCCATGCAGCAGCAGATTGGACCACACAGCAGCTGTTTAGTCACGCAGCAACTGCTGTCTGAGGCAAGGACTGGCTCAATATTATATTTATCCAATTACGCGAATTTCGCTTTTTAGCCCTTTCTACTATAATTATGATTCCCATAACTATTTTCATAAGAAAAGTTTATTCAAGAGACGATGATTTGTAGGTTTTTTACGGATTTTTTTCAAAATAGCGTTGACTTTTCACTTAAAACATGTTTTTTGAGAAAACGGTGCTTCGGTATTAAGGCGATGTCGAAAAAATTTTTTAATCCTGCTCGAAATTTTAGACCTATATTCTGATAGTACTAACCGAATTATGCAACTTTTGTTTTTGGGTATCGGTGCGCTGACTTTTTCCCTTGTAGATACAGGCCCTCGAAGTTGCAAAAATTTATAAAAAAGGTTTCAGCTTTTAATTAGAAAAAATTAGATTGGTAAAACTTAAAGGATCAGTCCAGTAATTTGCAATCATATGAAAAAATGATATATTCGGAAAGATAATGAAAAATGGAGCATTTTTTGTTTTTACGGCAAGTTCTGAATCGCTGTAATTTTCACGAAATCGCCACAAGCTGTCTTACGATCGTACGACGCAGTACAACGAAATTCGTACGATAGCTTGTGGCTATTTCGTCCGTTGTACGAGTGTATTTTACATTCGTACGATGACTTCGTACGATAGCTTGTGCCGTTGCTTGTGGGGACCCGATAGCTTGTGGCGACCCTTAGTTTTGGTATCAAAATTTAGCGCAATAATTGCTCTACAAAATGCAAAAGATTTTAGAGAAAAAGCTTTAAGATTCAGTGAGTTATGATATTTTTCGGAAATTGCCTCTTTTCGAGTTTTTTGATTTTGGCCAACTTCAAACCGCTGCCGTACTTTTTCTGCATAAATGTTCCTCATATATAGAGGAATGTTTATGCAAATTTTCAAAATGCTCTTCCGTCCTTTTAGGGTAATTTGGTAGGTTTGAAGTTACTTATGGTAGTGTTGAATATTCTAGAATTATGTCATCATTCTGGAACATTCGAGAAAAACAACATAAAAGTCAATAGGTCGAGCTCCGATCGACTTATAGAGTCAGTGTTCACCAAACCTTCTTGGGGGACGGTTGGATCCCTAATTAACAGGGGTCTAAATACCCAAAGCGATGTTTTTATTGTGTTTGAGGAGGCTCACCCGGCCATAGCTAGGGAACTTCTGAATTTTTGTAATACCACTTCTAATTAGAATCAAAATGGCGTCCGGACTTTATCGACAATCTATCGCGTTAGCAAAGGCGCGCCTATCCAGCTTCATAGATACAGCTTCCAAAAGGAAATACACAAAAGGTAGTAAATTTTGGGCATTAGTCAGCGTGCCGATACCCAAAAACAAAAGTTGTATAACTCAGTTAGTACTATCAGAATATAGGTCTACAATTTCGTGCGGCGTTTAAAAATTTTTGTGACATTCATAGCTCCGTTTTCTCGAAAAATGTGTTTTAAAAAAACGAGATTACCCTCTGGTGAAAATGGATAAAAGATGTTGATTCAGAAAACACCTTGTATCCATTTCCTAAAATTACAACAGTTTTTATTTATGCAACCCTACCTCAAAACGACTTTTAGTTGCTGGATCCGGCCAGATTACATAGCTGTTATTGTGATTCCCATGGGCATTCTTTGTGCTAGTGGTTTCATATGCTATGGTTTAATTTTGCTTCAGAAAACTGCTACCCAATTTCCGGGCCAATTATGTCTTAAATTGATTTTTGGCTTTGATGATGATGATCTCAAAGCTGCAGAAGAGCATAACTCGAAGCCTGCAAAAGAGCCTAACTCGGATTCTAAAAATAAGAATACCTCGGCTTCTTCAAACGAGCCTAACTCGGATTCTGCAAAAAAGGATAACTCGGCTCCTCCAAACAAGCCTAACTCGGATTCTGCAAAAAAGGATAACTCGGCTCCTTCAAACGAGCCTAACTCGGATTCTAACAAATTTTCGAGCAGTATTTCCAGATTAGGATTTATTCACATTGCACTGGCATTTCCATTTGTAAGCCTTTTTCTTCCTATTATTAGCCTGAATCAGGGGTGTTTCGAAACAGGCCCAATGATTGGTACCGAAACAGCCAGTCTCGGAACAAAGAAAACACACGGAACCAGAACACGATTATGACCTAGATCGTATTGTATTTTAGCTTTTTGAATATCTAGCCACGAATACCTCAGAAGTTAACATATTCCATTATTTGTTCACAATCATACTCGGCGGCCAAGGAATCATATTGACGGCACATGGGGCTGTGACGAATGAAAAATTCGGAGGTAAGTTATTGCATAAAATTTGCATGAAATTCGCATAATTTTTCGAAAGTCTCAAGGAATTGATAACAGGATCTAACAAAGGAGATGAGGACATAGAAGCCAATGGTGGATCCTCTGGATCTAATGATGGACCCCCTTCCTCTCAGAATACAAATGGCAATAATTTGGTGGAGAAAATTTTTGGTAAGCTGAAAGTCTAGTAAAAAGTAAGAGAACATAATGGGGTATTCTAAAAGTTCGTACCATTCACAAATGAAATTCGTATATATTTTGACTTTGGAGAGTAGTGGCTTGCTTAAAACACGTTCCGCGAGAGAGCCGAGCTTCGGATGCCACAACATTTTTTTCGATGCTGAACGAAAATTTAGGCTTATAATCTGATAGAACCCATTGAGTTATGCAACTTTTATTTTAGCACCAAGGAGAGAGGTCACCAGGTCGGGAGCCCAAAATAAAAGTTGCATAACTCGATGGGTTCTAAGCCTAAATTTTCATTCAGCATCGAAAAAATTTTGTGACATGCCCTTGGTCTCAAATCTCGATTCTCTCGTGGATCTTGTTTTAAACATTCGTATATTTATTGACTTTGCTATGATTCAGGCAATCTTTTTGTCAGAAGGAAAGCTAGTTTTTTTTAAGTCTTGAAATTTTAAAATAACGTTTTTTAGATGAAGTCGATAAAGTTAAACACGTTGCTCAAAATAAAATCCCGAAAGACTTGAAAACAATCGAAGAACAAATTGTCAAAAAAGTGCCAAATGAGGTCGATCAGCAAGTTCATAAACTCACTGATGAATTCCCTAATCCGATTCAAGATTTTGCTAGAGAGGGCAGAAATATCTTGAAACCAGGCAAGGACTTAAAAGGTAAGAATGGGTTCAACAAATCATAACAACTCTGACTTAGACGGAGTTAAAAAAGAAATATCGAACATTACAAACGAAGTTCAGAAAAACATCGATGCAGGCAAGGAAAATTTAGAAAATATCGTAGCTGGAATCGATGCAGGCAAGAAAAATTTAGAAAATATCGAAGCTGGAATCATGAGTGAAGGAAATCATCTTTCTGTAGATAACGTTAAAGATATTCCACAACTTGATAATGGATTAGTTAAAATGGTTCAAAATGGAGAAAATTTTTTGAAAATTTGGGAGAATCTAGTCGAAGGTAAAGTTGGTTTTAAATCCTTAGGTGAAAAAAAGGCAGATAATGGAGTATTCTAAGGCCCGCCACTAGCTGACGCTAGCAGCGTTATAACGTCGTAATGGATTTTTCAAACCGTCGTAATTCAGCTTTGCCTTATCAGTTTTCGGGGATCTTGGTGTCATTTTTGTAGAATTAGATCTCCTGCATTGCTTGCGCCAGGTTTTCCTGTCGCACTAAGCATTTTAAGTCGTCGTAATGAGTTTCTACGACGACGACTTTTGAATTTTTTTTGAAAAAAATTTTATGTCGTTGTCGTAGGAACTCATTACGACTTAAAATGCTTAGCGCGACGGGAAAACCTGACGCAAGCAATGCAGAAGATTTAGTTCTACAAAAATGACACTAAGATCCCCGAAAACTGATAAGGCAAAGCTGAATTACGACGGTTTGAAAAATGCCATTACGACGTTACAACGCTGCTAGCGTCAGCTAGTGGCGGGCCTTATGGCTTGTTTAAACATTCGTATATTTATTGACTTTGTTACGATTCAAGTATCTGTTATGTCAAAGAAAAGCTAGTTTTTTTTAAGTCTTGAAATTTTAAAATAACATTTTTTAGATGAAGTCGATAAAGTTAAACACGTTGCTCAAGAGAAAATCCCGAAAGATTTGAAAACAATCGAAGAACAAATTTTCAGCGAAGGGCAAAATGAGGTCGATCAGCACTTTAAGGACAGCCCCTTAGACGAAGTTCCAAACCAAATATCGAACATTGAAAACGAAGGCCAGAATGAGGTCGATGAGCACTTTAAGGACAGTCCCTTAGACGAAGTTCCAAACCAAATATCGAACATTGAAAACGAAGGCCAGAATGAGGTCGATGAGCACTTTAAGGACAGTCCCTTAGACGAAGTTCCAAATCAAATATCGAACATTGAAAACGAAGGCCAGAATGAGGTCGATGCAGGCAAGGAAAATTTAGAAAATGTCGAAGCTGGAATCATGAGTGAAGGAAATAATCTTTCTGTAGATCAAGTTGAAGATATTCCAGAACTTGGTAATAGATTAATTAACATGGTTCCAAATAGACAAAATTTTGGAACTTATGCACTTCGGCCCCCCCAAATTTGAGGAGGGGGGGGGGCGAAGTGCATAAGTTCCTTTGGAAATTTGCAGTTTAGCCCCCCCCCAAAAAAATTCGCATAAATCAAACATTTTGGGGGGCCGAACTGCATTGATCAGTGCACTTCGGCTCCCCCCAAATTTTGGAGGGGGGCCGAAGTGCATAAGTTCCTTTGGAAATTTATGCACTTCGGTAAAAATTTAGATAAAGATGAGATGGCACCTATTGAAAATAGTGCTCGAGAAAATTCCAATAAAGGCGAGGAAAATCTAGAGAAAGTTGAAGGTGAACCCGAAGAAAAAGAAGAACAACTTGAAGCTACGAAAAAGCCCGAGGAGTGGCCAAACCCTCGTAGTGCTCTAAACCTGAATTTAGAAAATTCCGGTAAAACCTTTTGAGTTCGAAAACTTTTTTATTTAGCAAAAATCGACGATCTTCCAAGTGGAAGAAATCAATCTTCTCCCAGCGGTCGAATAAACTCTCCAGATACATCTTCAATTTTTCTCAAATTCAACGAAGAAGTCAATTATGACGTCCAAGATATCGAAAATATACTCAAAGATCTCTACGGCTTTATCCAATCCCGCGGAAACGAACAAGAAAAGGAACAAGCCAAAGAAATTTTTGCAAAACTCGAAAGTTTTTACCATGGAAAACGTTTAGAAAAGGAAATTTTCGACAAATTAAAAGATCTTTATCATGACTCAACGTTCGCAGAAGAGCTAAAAAGAAACAGAATAATGAGTAGCTATATTGTTATTCTGTTGGATACTATGCGAAATGCAATTTATTATACAGTCAAATCTCCACTTTATGACACCCATCTGGGAGGTAACTAAATTTCATTTTTTATCAAATTTTATGAATGTTTCATATAAAAATAAGTACAGAAAATGGAAGTACGAAAAAATTGCTTAGAAAAGTGTGGTTATACTTTGTTTAAAGCAACCCAATATAATCGCGTGGTCGATGAGCGATTGGATCTAACAAGGGAACTGTCAGATTGGAAAGATACGAATTTTTTCCAAAACTAGCTAAAACTGTTCCTTATGGCCTAAAATAGCAGGGAAAAATTGAATTTGGTGCTATTGAGGTCGGTTTCGGGGGTATTTTGGGGGGAAAAAATGGAAAAAAACAAATTTACTTGAAGCAAAAAGTAACTGCAACTATGGGAATCGAACCTGGGTTAATGTTCTCTTATAGCGGTATTGAACCAGCGTGCTAGCCACTACACCACTGATCAATATTCATTCATTCCACCCAATTTAGATATCACGTACGCTTTTTTGACAATTTCAATTGTTTTCACTATATTGTTTGATTTTGATAGTTGTTTTATAGTTTGATGGAAGTTTTGAAGTGAAGGTATAATCAAAAATTTTCGCGTTGTAATCATTGGACGATATCGGTTCAGTACTGTACTCTTTTACAAACTTTTGCAAGGCGATGTAGCACCGGAAAGCCAGCTGTATAAAATGGAAGAGCATGTTGATCAAGGAGGTTCGAAGTTTTTCCCGCGGGCGCGACAAGTATCGAATGATACAACAATCGGTTTATCAAAACTTCTTGGATGCCCGCGGGAAAAAGTTGATCATCCATGATTATGATTTAAAACGATGGGTATAAGAAAGAGCCGAGAGCTTGGTTTGTTTGATTTCAAATGTAAATGGAATCGGAGGGTCATTTTTAAAGTTTTACAGCTTCGGATTTGTGGTTAGCGCAGCTTAAAGGGGGACAGACATTCCTAGCCGATTCCATGAAAAAAAATTTTTTCAAATCTTTTTCAAAAAGATGACTTTCCTGGGGTAATTTTAAGCAAGAAATCGATTCCGCGCATTCTCGAGGCATGAAAACGCTTCCTTGACCCTGATTCAGGAAATGAGGTGGGTGTATTGAAGCGAAAGTCGAAAAAAGTTCGATTTTCCACGGGAAACCGGCTGTATAGGGTTTTTTCTAGACGGGAAATCGATTGCTTCGGGAATGCACGGAATCGATTTCTTGCTTAAAATTACCCCAGGAAAGTCATTTTTTTGAAAAAGCTTTGAAAAAAATTTTTTTCATGGAATCGGCTAGGAATGTCTGCCCCCCTTTAAAAAATCTTATGGAATTGTATCTCGTAAAATAACACATTTCACAACAACAAAACAAGAATACTCTAAAGCGGATTTGGTTCTTGCTGCTAATAATTTTGTCGAAAGCATAAAAACTCGGGTCCATGAATTTGGTGATGAAAACATTTACAACACAGAAGAATATTATCAAACTATAAAAAAAACTATCGAAATCAAACAATATAGTGGAAACAATTGAAATTGTCAAAAAAAGCGTACGTGATATCTAAATTGGGTGGAATGAATGAATATTGATCAGTGGTGTAGTGGCTAGCACGCTGGTTCAATACCGCTATAAGATAACATTAACCCAGGTTCGATTCCCATAGTTGCAGTTACTTTTTGCTTCAAGTAAATTTGTTTTTTTTCCATTTTTTCCCCCCAAAATACCCCCGAAACCGACCTCAATAGCACCAAATTCAATTTTTCCCTGCTATTTTAGGCCATAAGGAACAGTTTTAGCTAGTTTTGGAAAAAATTCGTATCTTTCCAATCTGACAGTTCCCTTGTAAGGGCCGCCACTAATTCGCTCGGAAATTTTTGACTTCACTAATTTATCACTAATAACATCACTAATTCCGTTCGGACGAGTTCTGAAACGTTCAGACGCGTTCGAAAATGTTCGGATGAGCGTTCGAACGCATCCGAACGTTTTCGAACGCATCTGAACCAGTGATGGGTAGATTCGATTAATCGATATTTCGATTAATTTCGATTAATCGAAATTTAAACAATCGATTTAAAATTTTTCGACAAAAGCAGTGGTGAATTAAGATCAAAACAAACAACTTAGGACCAAAATCGATTTTGAGTTTCGATTAATTTCGTTTCGGTTAATCAAAACTAAACGAAATTAATCAAATCGAAATTAATCGATTAATTTCGATTTGATTAATTTCGTTTAGTTTTGATTAACCGAAACGAAATTAACCGACTTTCGATTAACCGAATCGAAATTAATCGAAACTCAAAATCGATTTTGGTCCTAAGTTGTTTGTTTTGATCTTAATTCACCACTGCTTTTGTCGAAAAATTTTAAATCGATTGTTTGAATTTCGATTAATCGAAATTAATCGAATTTCGATTAATCGTACCCATCACTGGTCTGAACGTTTCTGAACGCGTCTGAACGTTTCAGAACTCGTCCGAACGCCTATTAGTGATGTTTCCGAACGCAATTAGTGAAGTTATTAATGAACTAAAGTCCGTTCGGGAGCCGTCTGAATGTATTAGTAGCGGCCCTCAACCACGCGATTGTAATTCAACTACGCGTTGAATTTCAACCGTGTAGTTGAATTACAATTGCGCGGTTGAGATCTCAATTTTTCCTAATGGTCCCCCCTTATGTTTTTGCCCAAATTTTTTTAAACATTTTCCAAAAATCATAATCTCCCATTATGATTTTTCACCAAAAATGACGAAAATTTTCTATTCTTTCACCAAAAGGGTCCAGAATTTTCCATTTTTTCTACAAAAATTGTAATTTTCTGAGCATTTTCAGCTTAAAAATAAGCATTTCTCAAAAGAATTTTCGCCTGTGGCGCTGGTTTTGCCTTACCTCAAGTTTTTTCAACCAAAAAATTTTTGCGCCTAAAAAACAAAGGGAATCAAGGTGATTTTTGAAAAATCGAAAAAATCATAAGGGTCTCCCCTTATGTTTTTCCCCAAAAATTTGGAAAAATTTCGAAAAAATATAAGGACCAAGGCAAGTTTTTGAAAATTTTCGGGTAGTGCCCCCCCCCATAAAAATTTCATGATACGTCACTGGGGCGCCCTTATGTCTTTTCTAAAAATTTTCGGAAAAATTCGATAAAAAAACATAAGGGGGCCCTTATGTTAAAAACAACCGCGCAAATTTCCAAATTTTGGCGACCCTAAAAAAAACTGTGCCTCATAGGGGGTTATGAAAATTTTTTCGGAACTCGGGACTTGCGCCAATCGATTTCTCGTGCCGGAAAACCCTCTAGTACCAAAAATGAGCCAATTTGGATCCAAAATAAAAAAGTTGAAAAAATTGATTTTTTAACATAGGGAGGGGGTCATGTAATTTTTTCTTGGATATGGTTTGAATTTGAAAATTTTAAATTTAGGGATAGTTCAAAATGGATTTTTCAATGAGATGACACATATTGAAAACAGTGCCCAAGAAAATTCCAATAAAGGCGAGGAAAATCTAGAGAAAGTTGAAGGTGAACTCGGAGCAAAAGAAGAACAACTTGTTGAAGAAGATATGGAACAGCCCGAGGATAGCCAAAATCTTCGTAGTGCTCTAAACTTGAATTTAGACAATTCCGGTAAAACCTTTTGAGCTCGAAAACTTTTTTATTTAGCAAAAATCGTCGACCTTTCAAATAGAAGAAATCGATCTTTTTCCAGCGGTCGAGGAAGCTCTCCCGATACACCTTCATCTTTTCTCAAATTCAACAAAAAAGTCAATTATGACGTCCAAGATATCGAAAATATACTCAAAGATCTCTACGGCTTTATCCAACCCCGCGGAAACGAACAAGAAAAGGAACAAGCCAAAGAAATTTTTGCAAAACTCGAAAGTTTTTACCAAGGAAAACCTTTAGAAAAGGAAATTTACCAAAATTTATCCGATCTTTGTTATAACTCAACGTTCGCAGAAGAGCTAAAAAGAAACAGAATAATGAGTGGTTATATTGTTATTCTATTGGATACTATGCGAAATTGAATTTATTATACAGTCAAATCTCCGCTTTATGACACCCATCTGGGGGGTAAATAAATTTCATTTTTTATCAAGTTTTATGAATGTTTCATAAAAATAAGTACAGAAAATGGAAGTACGAAAAAAATTGCTTAGAAAAGTGTGGTTATACTTTGTTTAAAGCTAGAACCAAACCAAAAATCGATAATTTTTGACCAAAAATACCCAATTTACAACTCCAAGTTTAAAAAAGTTACAACCCCAAGTGTAACCCCATTTTCTCGACAATTTATAGTGCAATTCTAATTAATTTTTATGTAATTTTTACATGAAACATTCAAAAAACTTGATAACAACGCATATTAAAAGGGGGTGTCATTAAACGGAGGTTTGCCTGTAATATATAATAAAACTTTTAAAATCAAATCAGTCATTCCTCATAAAAATGTAGCCATCAAAAACATACATGGGCAAGGGGGGTAGGTTGAAGACCCAAATGCGATACGTTTGTCGACCAAAAAAAACGTATCGCATTTCATACATAAAAAATTGTATCGCAGGTCGGCGCGAAGCGCCGACCTGCGATACAATTTTTTCCTCATCCATCACACCCAACTGCGACATGTTTTCTACATTTCTACCCTCCTGCGGCGATATGGGGGTGGGTCAACCCACCCCTTGCCCATGTATGATAAAAAATACTTCACAAACCAATTTTTCCTTGGATTTTCATACAAGGTGTAATGACTGCGTGACTAAATTGTTAAGTTGTACAAGGAAGATGACATTCATTTCATCACGCCCATCACCCACTAGTGGGTGATTCACCCATGGGTGATAGGTGATGCCACCTACTGGGTGATGAGTGGGTGAATTTTGGGTGCTATCACCCATTTTTTCGCCCCCTAGTACAAACAGACAAACGCACATTTCTCGTTTAACCCCTTATTGCCGGCTGCCCCACCGGTGGAACAAAATTTTGCAAGCCGTCTAGCTCCTCCAATTTAAAGCGGATTAATATCATTCTTTTTACAAATGAAAGATCCAGATAGGAACTATAAAAAAGTCCTATATGAAATTTTGATACAACTTTTCCTATACCTTTTTCAATGCTCTAGAAAAATGTACGTTTTCGTATTTTTTGGAAAACCGGCTCCCATTTTGCCGAAAAGGGTCAAAAAAAAAAATTTAATTTGGTCTGGATTAGCTTAAAACAAGTTCCGCTATTGAATCGAGCTTTGAGTTGAAGGGTATGTCACAAAAAATTTTCATCACTGAACGAAATTTTAGGTGGATATTTTATAGATAGAACTCACCGAATTATTCAACTTTAGTTCTGGGCTCCCGATCCAACGACCTTTCCCCTTGTCGCTATGGCCCCTAGAAGTTTGTAGAAAACGCCAAATTTTGACCAAACTTGGATCGGCCCTAAGTCGCTAAATTTGTTAGCTTTCGGGAAACGGTCTTTTGCATTTTGTAGCTGGGGATTGGGGCTTCATTTTATGCCAAGACCACCCTGACTCCAGGCATTCATATAATTTTTCGGCTAAAAAAAGTCGTTTTTTTTAAATCTTAGACGAATTTAATGAGGAGTTGGGGGGAGGGGGACCACCGCATCGGAGGTCCCCTCCCCCCATCTTGCCGACCTATGATCGTGTCTCCTATGTTGAGAAACTCCCGAGTGCAAAAAATTAGCTTCAATTTTTTCAAAAAGAAATTTAACCCAAACAGGGGGGTTACCTATGTGAAAAAAATATTTTTGGTCGTTTCTGAAAAAAAGGACTTTTTAAGCTTGCGAGTACTCGCTGCGAGTAACTCGCGCGAGTCTCGCGAGCCAAGTGTAGCAAGAGACGCGCGAGCACTCGCTGCGAGTAAATTTACCTTACTCGCAGCACTTGCGAGTGAAGTATAGATCCTAACAGTTTATAAATTTTTAACATTTTTTAAACCTGTTATAACCAGAGTTGGGAATTACTACACCACCCTGTGTGGTGTGGGGTAGATAACACCACACCGCCCCACCGATAACACCCCCACACCATCGGGTGGTGGACCACCCTTCTTAACTCTGGTTATAACAGTTTGAAACTGTTTCATAACAGAAACAACACTGGCCCCGGTCCCCAGATTTTTTCGGTATTTTTTCATGAAATATATTTTGAATTCTTTCTTAAAATTGAAATTTTTCATGTAATAAATCCGTGAAAATAATCATCATCTTTTTGAGCGCGGGTGATGTAAATTCGATCCTATTTCCTTATTTTTAGATCTGAAGTGATTTATTATCTTTTTTGTCATCATGACGGCCTGTCGTTATAAACAACTGTGTGAAAATCGTGTTAATATAAGACGAAGTGAAGAAGAGCGTAATGCACGACGTGAGTGGTATCGCACTCTTCCTATAGATCAGAAACAACGTATTCGCGAAAGATCAATAGCTTGGTATCATGGACTCAGTGAAGAAGAGCGTCAACGAGTCAATGATAGATCGCAAATTTACTTTAAGAATTTGCCTAAGGAAAAGAAGCTGGAGTATAGTGAACGTCGAAAGCAAAAATATCGTGAAAAGAATAAGGCGAAAATTGAGGTGAGGATTTTCTTGTAAAGATTTTTATCTTATTTTTCATTGAATCTTCCATTTAAAATTTTTGTTTTTACAATTGTCTTCTACTCTTTCTGTTCAAATTTTTATGCTTTCAAGGATAATTACCAGGTGTAGATGTGCTATTTTGGCTTAATTTTAAGCATTTATGCTTTTTTTGAAAAATTAGGTTTTACATTTTTCCATTTTGTATATTTCATACTGTATATAGCTTTTATTAGTGCAAGGGAGTAGTCACTTAATGATTATTGAATAAAACTAACTTTTTTGATATTGAATAAAACTTTAAAAAATTTCGAATTTCAGGAGCGAAAGAAGAAGCTAAGTCGCCGTCTCGAAATGTTACCAGAAACTTTAAGAATGCGCCACAAAGAGGATAAGCAATTGGAGAAACTATTCATCAGACAAGATCATATATTGCATCGTCCCGAAATCGAACAGTTACTTCGCTTGTATCACTTTATTGGCCGGGTGAAACCAAAGCAAAAGAAAGAAAAGTGTCCACAATTGACAAAAACTGAACGAGAATTGCATAAACGGTATGATTTTTACTGCTATTAGTAGAAACTTGAGACCCTAAAAATCTGAACACGTGTGTGTTTCTGCTCAATAAATTGGCTTTAGACCAAAAAGTTGGGTACAAATATACCAAACCCGATATACCAAAATTTTCCTGGGAATCAAGGCTAACTTTTTTCAATAACTGTATTTGATAAAAAGTTCTTTAACAGGTTCAAAAATACCGATCTTTGTCAAAAAATTTGATAGTTTTCAAAGATTGGCTCAACTTTTTATTGAAGCGAAAACTTTATAAGTGTCTATATAAAAGTTGTAGCGCTGATCAATTGCTATCTCATCAGTGGTCACCAATCTCTCAATTCCTACGCGGAGCTAGACCTAAAACAATAAAATGATACTTTTCTAAAAAGGTGCCTACAAAAAATTGGCCCTAGATCCATGTAGGACAACTTTTAAATTTTTTCCTAAAAAAAATCTTAACCAGCATCGAAAGTTGTCTTAAATTAGTTACAAATGATTGACGCAGCTACTAGTGATAATTAATTTTTCAGTCTAAAAAGTATTCGGAAGCAAAACCAGAAGCGATTGGACAAACTGAATCAGGCGAAGGAAGTGATCAATCAAATATCGAAGATACTTTATTCCGATAATGAAATCCTAGTAAGGGCCTTCACTAATTGCGTTTCGCAATTTTGGAAGCACTAATTGTCAATTAGTGCTCGGCTTGACGTCGAGACGAGCACTAATTCCAATTAGTGCTCCCAACGAATTTTTCTAAATTTATACGTAACTTTTTTTCTCCAACGCTTGTTCTATAATATAAAAAAAAGAATTGTGAAAAAACACTTTAAATAACCAAGGTTATGCAAAAGCTTCAGCCTTTGTTTCTATACCTATATAGTAAAATACACGTGCCCTCTCCCCTGCCCCCCAAGATCGAAAATGAAAAAAATAGTGACATTTTCGAAAACTTCATATAAAAAATGACGTTTTTACGATCCCCGAGATGGAAAATATTGAAATTCTGGATACACCACTGGTTTCGAATCATCCTAGAGCTTGAAAATTAGCTCAACATAAATTTTTTAAGGTTAGCACTTTGAAAATCTTCTCTATATATATTGAAAACAGTAATTGTCACGAAGAATTGCTTTGTGTTGTTGCAGCTTCTTTCTATTTAGCCTGTCGTCAAGAAGGAGTTTTATGCCCTTTGATTGGTATGTGTGAATGATATTTTTTGAAAATTTTCAAAAATCACCTATAAGAGGTATTTTCATGCGAGAAATCGGTTGCACGCATCGAAAAACCTTGAAACGCTTTTTCAAAAATTTTTTACAGACATCTCAAGCGCGATTCAAGTGGAGATGAAACGTATTAATAGAACTGTGAGATTGATTCAACAAAAGCATTCTATTCCATTTGGACCGATTTCTGTTAGAAAATTGGTGGTCTGTTTTCTATGTGTTAATGTGGTTAAAATTTTGTTGAATTTTAAGGCTAAATATTGTAAGGAAATGAAATTGCCACAAGATGTCGAAGAATTGGCAAAAGAATTGACAAATAAACTACTTTGCTTCGTCTACAGGTGAGGGGTAAAATAACTGATTGGTTTCTCAAAATGGACTATGTTCAAGTTTTGAGCTTGAACTCGAAATTTTTTTAGTTTCTTTGCTAATTACACTCAAATTTAGCAGAGAATGGAACCCACAAATGATAACCGCTATTGCAATCTTCATGGCTACTATTACCTATGATATAAATGTTGATGCATCAGGCAAGTAGATTTTCTTGCATCAAGCTAGTAAAGATTTTTGCATCAGGCTAGTTTAGATGAAAATCGAATTTTGAGCTCAGAATTCAATAGAAAATCGGATTTTGGGCTAGAAGTTCAGTAGAGAATCGAATTTTGAGCTCAAAATTTAGTAGAAAATCGAATTTCGTACTCAAAATTCAGATTAAAATCGAATTTTAAGCTCAAAATTCAGTAAAAAATCGAATTTTGAGATCACATTCAATTTTTAGAAATTTCAACTGTGACAAAAATTCCAGCTTTATCGATTGAGGAAAAATACAGGGAACTCTCGCCTTATTTAAATGAGCTGTTCATGGATGCAATCAAACAAGAACCAATAGAATTGTAATATAAAATGCATTTTTTGTTATGTTTTATGAATTTGTTATTTTGGAATTTTGTTATTTTTGTTGCATAAATAATCTTGAATGACCGCGTATATATGTTACCGTTTTATCTGAAAATCAATTTTATTTGATAAAACTAGTTTTATCCGAAAGTTAATTTTCTTTCGTATATTTTTGAAACTTTTTAAAGTTATAATATTTCAATTTTCAAATCTCATTCCAGGAAAAGATGGAGAGGGAAGAAAAATTTGCACGAAGCAGGTTAGTCTTTTGTTTTGAACTGGAGTGGACCCTGGAACACTGGCTGCGAGGAAAAAAGTTCCGAAACATCGAAGAAATACGCCAAAGTCTTAAGAAATTCTTTGAGTTTAAGACCCGAGAATGTGGGATCTACCAACTTGAAGATTAATGGCAGAAAATAATGGAGAATATTTTGATTATTAGTTTTTGTTCTTGTTCAATAAAATTTTGTTTTTGAGAGGGCGCAAAACTTAGTAGACAACTTAATAATTTAAATGGTTTTCTTAACCCATTTTGGGCCCATCCCTGCTCCAATTTTACTTCATATTTACATTTAACATATTTATTAATCAAAATATTTATTAATTGTTTAAAAATTCCGTTAGTAAAATTGTAAATTTATTATTTTGAAGCATTTATGATTGTTAGCTTTATATTTTCCAAATAATGTGCGCTATCAAAATGTTATCAATTTTTCTTTAAGTGTATTTGCTGAAATGGCAATTAGAAACTCTCAAAGGAAATTAATTGTGGCTTTATATTTTTCTTTCCTTAATAGTCAAACAACGTGATTTAACGAAAAGTAGGGAGGATTATTTTTGGGAAGATTCATAAATGGAAATTTTTATCTTTATAGTTTCTTTTTCTAAAAATGTGTTAGGAAATTTTGAAGTTAGGAAATATTTTTGAGCTCGAAACATTGAATAAATTTCTTGAAAAACCTAACCAACATTTTTAGACGAAATCTTATTAAATGGATTCTCTCCTTACACCAAGTTCAACTTGCTCTTCGGAGCCAACCTCTCCCACTGCTGTTTCCGTGATTCGCAAAATCAATCAGAAGAACCTCACCATCGACACCACGACTACACAAATAATACCATTAGCTTCAACTATTCCAACTATGCTAACACCGCCATTCACAGGAACGAGCAGTAGTTCATGCGATGCTGATGATGACTGTAGTGATGGAGATATTGATGTGGTTCATGACTCGCCATCTCCAAAAAAAATGCGCCCAAATATACTCCCAGTGAATTCGTCATATCAATCAACCTTATTTAATGCATTGTTGCTGTCGAGACAGATACCATTCGATTTTTCAAGTCAAATACAGAATATCATGTCGGTTTCTGAAGAAGACGATGAATTGAATGACGGTGGGATGGACAATTTTTCAAATGGAGAAAGGCGCAGAGGCCGGCCTAGGAAACCGGATGTGGTTGAAGGAGAAGATGGGAAGATTATTGCCAAACGGATGTATGCAAGGCAGTATAGAGAAAATGTAGGTTTAATTTTAAAAATTTTGCGCAACTTGGGCCTTAGGTCTAGGCCTTAGGCTTATGCTTTAGGTTTCAGGCCTTAAGCTTAAGGCCTAGGCTTAGACCTTAGGCATGGGCCTTAGTTAGAGTTAGAGTTAAAAGAGAAAAAAATTTTTTCGAGTTTTGAGCTAAAATTTTTTCGTTTCATGATAGTTGTGTGTGTGTAGAACACGATAAAAAAAGAGCTAGAATTTTTCGTAACGTCAGTTTTGAGTTTGAAAATTACAGACAAATAAAAGGTTCATAAACAGTTATATAAAAATGTGTAACCATTTTTTTATAGATGAAAAACCGCTATGATGACTTGAAGAAAGAAATTGATATGCATGTCCTTGAAAAGAAAGAGCTCAGAATGAAATTAGGCCAACTTCAAAGGTTACTCGAAGAATGCAAATGCATTAAGCAGCCTTGGGTGTTATGGCAAAATTTGCATACTCAAGAATGTGTTCATCCATTAGATAGTGATATAACTCCTTTAAATTTAAGTCGAGATTTGTCAAAATCAGAAATTTAGGATGAATGAAATGATGAAAAATAAATAAAGATTTTGAAAGTTTATATGCTAAATTAGGAACATTTATACATCAAGATCTTGGTGTCATGTTAAAGTTACGAACGTGAGCTTTAAAAAGGCACCAAGATCTCGATGTATAGATGTTCCTAACAAAAGTTATGGTGAAAAGTAACCGACAATAGGGGGTCGGATAATTTCCCCACACTCTGTAGATCTGATACAGAAAGTGAATACTGGAGCAATACCGATAAAATTAGTTCGGAAATTGTGGACAGGTGATTTTATGTTGTAGGGTGTGCGGAAATTATCCGACCCCTATAATAAGATATATCTAGATACTTTTTCACCATAACTTTTGATAGGAACAACCATACGCCGAGATCTTGGTGTCATTTTAAAGCTACGAACGTGAGCTTTAAAGAGNTATATCTAGATACTTTTCTCACCATAACTTTTGATAGGAACAACCATACGCCGAGATCTTGGTGTCATTTTAAAGCTACGAACGTGAGCTTTAAAGAGATACCAAGATCTCGATGTATGTTAGCCAAAATTTTGGCTACATGATGATAGACACTCACCCTGCCTCCCGTGAAGAGCTGCGTCTACGTACAATATATTTTTCCTAGGTTTTTCTACAATATCGAGACCGTATGTATGTTTGTATGTACATTGATAAAAGTGTTTTGGTTTCTCTCCTTGCCTTACGATTCGAATAAAAACAAAACAATTCGGCGCCACATTGTCGCTCTCTTTTTTATCAAACAAATATGTAAAAGATAGTCACTTTACAATCTAAATTTACTAAGAAACGGCACTGATAACGCTAAAGAATAAGGATCAATAGCAATTTGGAAGGCTTTCAACAAATTCTTTTTTAGTTGTGAATTAATAACTACACAAAATAAATGGTTTGTTCAATGAATCACCCTTCAAATTTGGTTAAAATTCTTGCTGTTGGATTTTAGGGCATAGAGATATTCGGCACAACCCATGTGCCACGATTTTGAACGTTTATTGAAACGATTCTTGCCAATCAGGCAATTTTTTGTCTGATTTGCAATAAACGTTCAAAATCGTAGCAAATGGGTCGTGCCGAACGTCTATGCTGATTTTACCATTTTGTTTCAAATATTAGGTATGTAGATGAAGTTGATCATTTTTTATCACATCACTTTTTGGGTGCTACCGAAGGTTTTAAAAATGACTGTGAATAATCTTTTTTATGATGTCATTGACGTCATAAAAAAGATTATTCATGCATGCTGAACAATCACCATTTCATATCGATTAAAAATAGATGAATCATTCATAACATCAGAATAAAAAACATTTGAATACAAAAACAGAAGACTATTTCTTAAATACCACTCCACTCCATTTACAATCTAAACTCGGAAAAAAGTTGCCCATAATTTATATTTATTCGGAAAAAGTTCATGAAAAATGGAACATTTTTTGTTTTTACAATAAATTCTGAATCGTTAACGGCTTCGAGATAATTGCGTTTGAATTTGGCGATTTTTGAAACTTGTTTATTACAACGAAAACATGAACGCAGTGAAAATTCGGCATACACAATAACCGGACATTTTNATTGCGTTTGAAGTTGGCGATTTTTGAAACTTGTTTATTACAACGAAAACATGAACGCAGTGAAAATTCGGCATACACAATAACCGGACATTTTGTGTTCGGAACACACACAATGTGTTTCAGAACACATGTTGTGTTCCCAGTTGTAACAAAATTTGTGTTCTGTGTTCGAAACAAATTGAGTTCTATGTTCCAAGTGTTAGACAAAACAAAGACACAAACGGGCCTAAGGCGAAATGTTTTGTTCGTTGTAAAAAGATACAACGAAGTCACCGGCCAAGGACTTATCGAAAGCATGCGGACACCATGGGCACGGTTGAATCATTGAAGGATGACATCCATAGTTAACACATAAAAAGCCTAGATCACCACCAAGAAAAATTTGCAGATGGAGCTTAGGATGCGGACACCATGGGCACGGTTGAATCATTGACTAAATCGAGAGTTGAGTGTACTGCCCTTTCCAGAAAATTGAAATTTTGAGCACACTTTCGGGAAGCTCTGATTTCTTTATAATTCGTATATTAAGGAATAAAGATAGATGTTTTTTGTTTGTTTTAGATATGTTTCCATTTTTGGCACAACTTTTGTGCTACTACTATACAGGGAGAGGCAAAAGTCCTGGCCTAGGTCGACAAAAGTATTGACATTTCAAAAACGTGTTTTCTCGACAATTCTGGACGAGAAAACACCTTTTCAGCATTTTTGACAATGTCAGGACTTTGTCCGCCTAGGCCAGGACTTTTGCCTCCCCCTGTAAACGTGTAGTGTTTGTCTGTCTGTGAGTGTGTGGACGATCTCGGGAACGTTAAGATCTCGTCGTGCCCCTACAAACAAAAGTTGTAGGGTACGATGAGAGAAGAATATTGACGCCAAAATGATCAAAATCGGAGACAAAAAATCGTTTTCATTTCTTCGCCCTTGGAGGGAGAGGACCAAGGCGAAGAACTCGAATTTTCAAAAATTTCTCCAAATCGGCTGACTTTTAGTACTCGGGGTTTTTCGGGTATGGAGAACACAAATTCGAAGAAATTTTTGAATTTTGACCGCAGGAAGTGGTCGAATCGGAAAAATTTTTACGTGCATAAAATTTACACCAGGGGGCGAAAAGGTGCCATCACCCATTACCCACTGAGTGGCATTACCCAAGTCACCCATCACCCATGGGTGAAATTCGAATCTCAGCGAAATTTTTATTCTTGAAATCATTACATATAAGCAAAAAATCAGTGACGCAGGCGAAAATTTTTTCGAAAAATAGTTGTTTTTCAATGAGAATGCTCAGAAAATTACGATTGTTTTTGAAAATTTTTGATGAAAAATAGGAAATTTTGGTCATTTTTGGTGAAAAATCATAAGGCTGCGCGGTAAATGTCGTGACTTGTCACAACTAGGTCACGACTATAAAAAATGTGAAAAAGTACACAAAAATAAGTCTAAAACAACATAATAATATTTATTTTTCAATTTTTGTAATGTTCAAGTTTTTTGTGTCAATACTCCGACCATTAAAATCAATTCGCGACTAGGTCACAACTAAGTCACGACATTTAACGTCGCGACTTGTATCGACTTTACATGTAAGTCGCGACATTTAACGCCGCATTTAACGTCGTGACTAGCTGGTCACGACATTTACCGCTCAGCCTAACGGGGGACCTTTAGGATTTTTTGAATCTTGTCCTAATGGAATAGGCCATAATCTTAAGTGGCCCTTAACTTGCCCGATCGAACACGATCACCTTACCAACTTTTAAGAAAGTCTTTGCATTTGGGATTGAAATAGGCTTTACCGAATTGAAAAATTAAAAATCGATTTTTTAATTTTTCCAGTCCTCCCTCGATTTTGGTGTCAAAATGGTCAAAAGACCTTTTGCTGATTTGGCCCAAAAAATACGCCTTAGGCCCGTTTGTGTTCCGAAGGTCGTTTGATGTTTCGAAAATTGACATTTCGAAGTTTTTTTTATGTTTTTGAGGGGGATTTCTCCGGAAATACAAAACAAATCCTGATAGTTTTGGTGTCGTTAGAAAGCTGGATTTCTTAGCAATCGAATGACACCAAAATCATGCCATCACTCTTCCTGGTTGAGAATTTATTGCATAATTAGTTTAAAAAATGTCGAAAAAACTGACATTTTTTACTAATTATGCAATAACTCCTCAATCAGAATGATTTTATGGCATAATTTTGGTGTCATGAAATCCAGCTTTCTAACGACACCAAAACTATCAGGATTGGCTTTGTATTTCCGGGGAAGTCGTCAAAAACACTTAAAAAAAGTTTCGAAATGTCAAGTTTTGAAACATCAAGCGACCTTCACGATGGGTTTACAACGACAACTATTAGAAATTTTGTTGTACAACACATCGCGCTGATTTGCGCGTTCTCTTATAATTTCTATAAAAAGCTTAAAGGGGGACAGACATTCCTAGCCGATTCCATGAAAAAATTTTTTTTTCAAAATTTTTTCAAAAAGATGACTTTCCTGAGGTAATTTTAAGCGAGAAATCGATTTTGCGCATTCCCAAATCATGAAAATGCTTCCTTGACCCTGATTCAGGGAATGAGGTGGGTGTATTGAAGCGAAAATCGAAAAAAGTTCGATTTTCCACCGGGAAACCGGCTGTATAGGGGTTTTTCTAGACGGGAAATCGATTGCGCGCACTCCCAAATTATGAAAATGCTTCCTTGATCCTGATTCAAGGAAGGAATCGGTGTATTGAAGCGAAAATCAAACATTTCGGATTTTTATGAGAAAACCGTCGATTCTTAGG
>OZJO01005816.1:0-17854 GCA_900406225.1 Acrobeloides nanus | reverse complement strand
GGTTGGTCATTTCAAAAAAGAGATTTATAGCTATCAATAGACAAGTCATGCCAGTTCCATACCAACCGGCTAAAAATGTTTTTTATTAACATTGATAGAAAGTTAAATAGCTAGATTCAAGTTTTCGTTGCAATAAAAAATTAGATTCAAGATTTTCGTTGTAATAAGCTACTTTTTTTCAATTTTTTAACATGTTTCATAGTGCACTCGTTTTATTTTAATGCGTAGAGTCAGAAAAACAACCTGTTTTGTGAGGAAAATTTTTTTGGGAAATTGTTTTGTTCATCTCGGGGGACCAAAGGGGTCGAAAGATCGAATTTTTCGATTTTGCTCGAATTGCTTCAAAAACGTTTGGAAATTGTTCCACATGATCAAAATGATGAAGTAGAGCATTTTTACCTATCTTTTTACACCTAAGGCCTAGGCCTAAGCCCTGAGGTCTCAAAAGCTTAAGGCATAAGAATGGTTTTGCAAGACGCCCACTTCATGCCTAAGACCTGAGAAACCTCCGTATCAACTTTCAATTAGTTCAGCCCTTCTTTTACTTACATGATGGTATAACCCCGAGAAAGAAGTAAAGAGTCGGGTATGCACAATAATGATAACCCAAGATGGCTTGTATTCCGCCAGCAATCGCGTTAAATGGGAGCACAAACATATCAATGATTCCCATAAGAAACGTGAATTTGTAATAAGAATGTTGTATGAAGCATTTCCGTGCCATGACTATCATGAATGGAATGTAACAGATCTTAATTTAATTATTAACCTTACTTATAGGAAGTATAGGGTCAGAATTACCTCACATAAAACGCCGATTATAATATAAGCAATACCAATGGGGATATTTGGCACTCCTTCAGCATTCCACTCGGCAACTGTTTTAGCCGAACAATTATCTTTATACCAATGCTCCCATTCTTTGTGATTGAATACGTATAACCAAATGCCCATTTTCAAAAGAAACTCTTCAAACAAGAAATTGATTCGAATTCTAAATTCTACAGCTTTTAAGGGACTATTTACGTGCCAAAATCCAACTATTTAAGAGGCAATGTCTGGAATTTGTATAGTTTTCGAAAAAAGTGACTTTCTTTCTAAGGCCTGCCACTAGCTGACGCTAGCAGCATTGTAACGTCGTAATGGCATTTTTCAAACCGTCGTAATTTAGCTTTGCCTTATCAGTTTTCGGGGATCTTGGTGTCATTTTTGTAGAACTAGAGGCTATTATACATTTGCCCTTCAACATTTACCCTTTCTTAAATTTCAACGTTTGCCCTTTGCTGTTAGTCGAGGGTTCGATTCCGCTAGGGTCGAAAATTTTTTTTGGTCGATTCAAATTTTTGGAATCGAGCAAAAAATTTTCAACCCTAGCGGGATCAAACCCTCGACCAACAACAAAGGGTAAACGTTGAAATTTAAAAAAGGGCAAATGTATAATAGCCGAACTAGATCTCCTGCATTGCTTGCGTCAGGTTTTCCCGTCGCACTAAGCATTCTAAGTAGTTATAATGAGTTCCTACGACGACGACATAAAATTGTTTCAAAAAAAATTCAAAATCGTCGTCGTAGAAACTCATTACGACGACTTAAAATGCTTAGTGCGACGGGAAAACCTGACGCAAGCAATGCAGGAGATCTAGTTCTACAAAAATGACACCAAGATCCCCGAAAACAGATAAGGCAAAGCTGAATTATAACGGTTTGAAAAATGCCATTACAACGTTACAACGCTGTAGCGTCAGCTAATGGCGGGCCTAAATATGATGATTTTTGGCCCCCTCAAAATTCATTATTGAGTTCTAGCTCAAAAATTTCTCACTACGGACGCTTCAAAACCCACATAAAAATAAACTAGAATTCATGCCCGACATCCCTGACCTAGTCCCTTTTCAGGAGTCGCAAACACAAAAATGTGAAAATCGCTAAGTATAAGAGACACCAGAAACGTAAGGGAGGACCCCATGGGTCGATTTTTGGGTCTGAAAATGATTTCTCTGTTTAGTGTCCTAAAAGCTCGGGAATAAATTGATCACAAAAAACAAAAAATTTCGGAGCAAGTTCCCCTGGTTTCCGCCACTTAATTTGACTAAACTCGGCCAAAAATTTTTTAAATTTTCTTCCGGAAATTACCCATTTCGGAGTAATTTTATGCGAAAAATTCATTGCGCGCACTCACGCAATCTAAAAACCGCAGAAAAATGGTGAAACTTTGCCAAAAACGATCACATGCATGAAGGGGTATTTGTTCATTTCTCGAGAAAATCAAATTGCATCCCCATGCATCCCTGCGTGGTCGTTTTTGGCAAATTTTCACCATTTTTTGCGGTTTTCAGGTTGCGGGAGTGCGCGCAATTGATTTTTGGCATAAAATTACCCCGTAATGGGTAATTCGGCAAAAGTTTTCGAACCCGGACCTCCTGGCTACCCTCCAAGTGCACTACCATTGTGCTACCGAGAACTACAACTGGTGCCCATTAATTGGTAAATAATGGTAGTGCACTTGGACGGTGGCCAGAAAATCCGGGTTCGAGTCCCAGTAAGTACGAAAACTTTGCTTAATCTCATCTTAAATTATTCTTGTTATGAAAATTGATTAAAATATAACTAGTATGAAAACATCAACAATAATAGCTACTAAAGTAAACTCATGTTAAATGTAGATTCTAGGCTGGTCCTAATTCACTTCGTGGCGTAAGGTTTTTGCATAGGATCATTAAGTGTATAGAAGTAAGTAGATTATGGCTCCGATTCCAATCGATAATAATTAGGTTAGAAATATGTAAGAGCATACGTAAATCTTGGAAAATGGAGATTAGGGTCTTTCACGAAAAAAAGTTTTCTAATCATAAATTCGATTAATTTCCGTTAACGCACACTATCTCATACAGTAGCGAGAACGATTGAACCAAATCCCTATCAAATGTTTCAAAAAATTTTTATATCATATTTTCTAAAAAGAAATTTCAAACAATTTTTTTGATAATAGGTTAAAGGACCATAGTCACGAAAAAAGTGAATTTTTTTCTCTGCACCGAATGAAAGTTTATCATTTTTTGAGCAACTTTTCCCAAAATCATGATATCTGAAAATCTTTGTATATAGAGAAAAATCATCTTTCAAAGTTGATTAATTTGACTAATAAACGAATTCAAACAATTATTTGATTATTATTCAGCGAAAATTTGCGCCTAGTTGTCCTGAAGAAAATTTTGAAAAGTGCAAAAACTATTTTCAAGGTCACATCGAAAAACGATATTCTGCTTAAAAAGGTATTCTTGATTTTTGAAAAAATTAGAACTAAAATTTTAGAGCTACTGAACTTGGGGAGGGGTCACTTAACGTGACCTCTAAGACCGAAGTAAAAAGCGCCGAAATTTTTACCAACACACACCCCCTAGGGTAAAAATTGACGCGGAACACGCTCAATATACCAATTCTTTCCCTGAATCAGGGTCAAGAAAGCGTTTTCAAGGTTCGGGAATGCGCGCAATCGATTTTTCGCATAAAATTACCCCTAAAGGGTCACTTGTTAAAAAAATTAAAAATTTTTTTTAAATTTTTGCTCCTGTTGGACAGGAACAAAATATACTAGCTCCAAATAATTGAATTAAGTTGTATAGAGCGATCACTTTGGTCTGCAACCTCAATGTTTTTAGTTGTTCTCGCACCCCCTCTAACGAATTTCGATAAGGTTTTTAAAAAAATTGTAGCTGAACAATGGTCGAATAAATATTGATCAAAATTGTCGAAACCCGTTGATCCCAACATTGTCAAAAATTACTTTGAAGTTTTCAAAGTCAATTTTCTTCACCTTAACAAAATGTTGGAAATTTAATTTATGTATGAAAATACAGAGCTTTAGTCCCTCTAACACATGCAAAAAACCATATATAAAAATGATTTAACAATGGCGAGATATTTGACTTTGAAGTTGATAGTCAAAAAATGAGGGAAAACAAAATGATACACCCGGAAATCGAACCTTCGACCTTCTAGCTGCTAGCCGAACGCGCTAACCACTACATCATGTGTTAAAAATTACTTTGAAACATTGTCAAAATGTGATGATGATGTAGTGGTTAGCGCGTTAGACTAGCAGCCAGAAGGTCGAGGGTTCGATTCCCGGATGCGTCATTTTGTTTTTGCCTCATTTTTTGACTATCAACTTCAAAGTCAACTATCTCGCCAATGCTAAATAATTTTTATATATGGTTTTTTGCATGTGTTAGAGAAACTAAAGCTCTGTATTTTCATAAACAAATTAAATTTCTAACCTTTGGTTAAGGTGAAGAAAATCGACTTTGAAAACTTCAAAGTAATTTTTGACAATGTTAGGATCAACGAATTTCGAAAATTTTTATCAAAATTTATTCAACCATTGTTCAGCTACAATTTTAAAAAAACCGCATCGAAATTCCTTAGAGGTGGTGCGAGAACGACTAAAAACGCATGTATGATGGCAAAAAATGTCACTTCAAGAATGGAGAATGTATCATTTGCCCAGAGAACAAACAGGATGCTATCGAGAAAAAGAAGTGATATACCGCTTAGACTGTGAATGTGGTGAATTTTACATCGGTGAAACCGCCCGACCACTTATCCAGTTTCCAGTTTTTTTCGATAAACTGTGTAAAATCTTTATTTATCAATATTTTACGGTGTTTCTGTCAATCAAGTTCTTTAGTTTTATTTAATAAATATACACATTTAAAGCTAACCGATAAAACTATCTTAAAATAAACAGTTAAAAAATCATACGTGGGCAAGGGATGGAATCAGCGACCAAAAATGCGAATTGACTCTATTACTCATTTTTGCGAATTGGGTCTATAAAAAATCGAATTTTCACGAGTTTGGTATATAAAAATGCGAATTTTTTGGCGATTTTCGTTATTTGGTTATTATTTTTGGCGGATTATGCTTTTTATGATGACCCATTTCGCATTTTTCACATAAAAATCTTTTCGCGCTTCGCTCAAAAAATGCGAATTGGGTACTTAATTTTTTTCGCGAATGCGGTGAAATGGGGGAATCATGTCCCCCCTTACCCACCTATGTAAAAAATGCATCAAAAACAACTATTCGAATAACTAAAATTATAAAAAATTTATTAACAAACAATAATGGTTTAAAATACAGGGTGGTCCAAAAATATTGATACCTTTTTTAGAAGATCTATGAAAAAATAAAGGTTTGGATGTTTTTAAATATTTTTTGTAAAATTTTCTAAAAACCATCTGGATCTATCTTGGGTTATCGAATTAGACCACCTAACAGTATCTAAAAACGTGTCCAAAATTCATGTCTGTTTAATTCCAACAAATGTGAAAATTACACTTGGAACCATTTTAGACACATTTTGATCACATATTTTGATATCCCAAGATAGAATCAGATTCCTCGTGGTTCGTAGAAATTTTTCATAACATTTAAAGAGAGACACCCTATTTTACGGGACGGGGCTCCCTACGGGGCGGAAAGTCTACTTTACGGGGGCGAATTTTAACTATGTCGGTTGAAAATTTTTTGACGTAGAAAGTTTCCTTACTGCATGGCTAGTACAACGCTGCAAAAACGTGGCGGTGGCATCTTTTATTCTGAGATATATACCAATATATGTGTTTTAGCCTATTTTTTTACCCATGGACCCCTTATTTTACGGGATTTTTATAAAGAAATGCTAGAACATTAATTCTTTTTTTAAATGATGGGCACATTAGCTAGTTCCAAAAACGCAATAACGGGGATGTTTGCTAATCATTTTACCCAAATTTGGCACTTTTTTTCATTTTTAACAATTTATTTTTAGGATTGAAAATGAGGGGGAAAGTGCCGAAGTTGAGTAAATGAATAGCAGGCCTTCTCGTTTTTGCGTTATTGGAACTAGCAAAATGCTCCATTATTTAAAAAAAAAGAATTAATGTTCTAGCATTTCTCTATAAAATATCCCGTAAAATAGGGAGTCTATGGGTCAAAAAATAGGCTAAAACACATATATTGGTATATATCCTAGAATAAAAAATGCCGCCGCCCCGTTTTTGCAGCGTTGCACGTGGGGGTTGTACACGCGTGGTCTAGCTAAAAGTTTGATCTTTCAACTTTAACCAGTCCATTGGTTAACACTCGGTCGCTTCTTATACATATCCGATACATTTCCTCCATATTTCTTACCAAACAAAAACACCTGCACCTTATCCCATGCATTCAAGCAAACATGTTTCAACGTGTGTCGATACGATCTTAATACGAAAAGTGTCATAAACGTGTCGATGATCACATACAATTGATACAATGTATATCGCCAGTTGTCCAGGATCAAAAAGGTGAACAGCATCGTGCGAGAAGGTGGAATATTTGATAGTGTTGGTGGTAGTGGATTTTGGTCGAGGGGTGAACCATGTTGGAGTTCTTCAAGAACAGGATGAACGAATCCTGTGTAGAATTGTGTATACAAAAGTGTGCTCGCATGCAAAGAAAGCACGGACGCTTGGAAAATACACAAGAGTGCAGCTTTACGTAGATCACTCAAAGTGTTCAACTTTGATCCCTCCACCATTTTCATCATATTTCGGATTTTTAAAATGACAAGGGAGACGCATAAAATTGTGCCGAATATGACTCCAAAATTCACGACACAGCATATGTATTCGCTTGTGAAGACACCCAAAGAATATAAGCCTACGATGGTAGCGTCATACGCTAAAGTCCAAGGTAACAAGGTCTTTTTTGTGAAAATTTTGTCGTAGAGATGCGGAAAGTACAAATAGAAAAATCGAGTAAACGCCAAAGGAAAAAGTGAGTTGACAGCTATATCGATACTACAAATCATCACCATGATGATGGTTGGATTCTTCTCAAAGTCCGTGTTGATTAAAGAGATTTCCCAAATAATGCCCAAAATAAAGTTGAGTAGAGCCGTGTGAAAAACAAACCATTTCGCGTCTTCTTTTTCTTTGCCGAATAACGTAATCACGATGAGGATGATCACAGGAATATGCATGATGTGGAGCAAAATCTTTGTTAGAATGTCATTAATTTCGGTGATGACAGTGCAGAAGATTTGTAGATCCATGAGTTCGGTAGGTCCACCAGTGAAGTTTGGAAGTATCCATATAGTTTCGTTCATCAACTCCATGAATTCCGGTCGTTCACACATGGAATCAAACATCTTTCTCAGAGTTTTTCACAAATTTGTTAGAAAATAAGGACGCTTCAAAAACAGTTTGGCTTTTTCGAATGATGTTTAAATGAAAATTACAACGTTTTAAACCAACTTTGATGATTTGAAGCTGTTGAATGTAAGTTGACAAGGCAACCGATCCTCATGATGCCAATTTGATTATATACCAAAATTTAATTGCTTTAGGATGCATGTTAAAAAAACTTTTATGTTTTAAAGATTAACAATTTAATTGCAGATGTTCTAATAGGTTGGGGAAAAGTTCTATTCGTGTTTTGGTCACCCAAATTATATTTTGTATATCTTGTCTAGGGATGATTCTCAGAAGCTAATTTTTGCTGCCATACTATTTTCGATTATGGAGAAAATTTTTTTGNGATTAACAATTTAATTGCAGATGTTCTAATAGGTTGGGGAAAAGTTCTATTCGTGTTTTGGTCACCCAAATTATATTTTGTATATCTTGTCTAGGGATGATTCTCAGAAGCTAATTTTTGCTGCCATACTATTTTCGATTATGGAGAAAATTTTTTTGATTTTTTTGGATGTGCACACATGCATGCATATTTTTAAAAATTGAGGAGCTACTACGTCTGGGGGGCGCACTTAACAGGAATAAAAATGCCGAAGTAAAAATGTCAAAAAATTTTTTAACAAGTGACCCTTTAGGGGTAATTTTATGCGGGAATCGATTGTTCGCACTCTCGAAGCATGAAAACGCTTCTTTGACTCTGATTCAGGGAAATCTGTGTATTGAAGCGAAAATCAAACATTTTTGGATTTTTATGAGAAAATCGTCAATTCTTAGGTTTTTCTATGCGAGAAATCGATTGCGCGCACTCTCGAACCTTGAAAACGCTTCCTTGACTCTGATTCAGGGAAATCTGTGTATTGAAACAAAAATTAAATATTTTCGGATTTTTATGAAAAAACCGTCGACTCTTAGATTTTTCTAGCCGGGGAATCGATTGTGATCACTCTCGTACCGTGAAAATGCTGAAGGGAGGCTTCTGCCCCCTGGTTACGTCACTGTCCCTAGTTCATAGTGAAAGAAGCATTTTCAAGCTTCGGGAATGCGTGCAATTGATTTCCCCCACAAAAATACCCCTATACGGTCTTTTTTGGAAAAAATTTTTAAAAAATTTTCCGGTTCCAGTACCCTGTTACTTGGGGCAGCTAATTCGAAGTAGTACTTAATTTTGAGACCTCTAAAAAATTTTCCCGGAAGTAAAAAGCAATTTTTACGACCCAAGGACAACAATTTACTCTTATTCGTATTTTTTGTGATAAATTACAAATAAATATTCATTTTATTTCCGACACAAATATTCAAAAGAAAGTGGAGAAAGAGTTAGAAAATCGATGGTATATGAAAAACTCTGTACGCTTATACAGGGTGTTTCAGCGAATTAGCGAGATTTAAAACTTCAATATCTTTTGATAAAAAAAGAGATTTTTAATGTGGATTTTTGCAAAATGCGTAGAGACTGTGGGGGTTTTCATGCACATTCGAAAAAATTTTTTAATTTTGATTTTACAGATAAAACATTTGGTCTCAGGTGGGATTCGAACTTACACCTACATAGTCAAAACCCGTGAACACTACTACTCAACCCTGTTTTTTTACGTTATATTCTATTCAAAAATAATTGTAGTTTAAAATGGATAGAATATAACGTAAAAAAGTTTTTCACAAACATCTTGTCACCATGGCTGAGTGGTAGTGTTCACGGTTTTTGACTATGAGCGTGTAAGCTCGAATCTCATCAGCGACTAAATGTTTTTGCCATAAAATCAGATTTTTAAAATTTTTTTGAAAACATGAAAACCCCCACGGTTTCTAAGCATTTTGCAAAAATCCACATTAAAAAATCTCTTTTTATCAAAATATATTGAACTTTTAAATCTCGCTAATTTGCTGAAACACCCTGTACATTAAAAATTACGGGTTTTGACTGCCTATAGCTGGTTAAATTGGGTGAACAGCTGATGAACAAGCTGCCTTTGCTTTTGGGTTAGCTTCTGATTGAGGACGACAGTGATGAGTAATTTCAGTTGCATTATTTCTTATAATTCTAATTCTGAGCCTACAGAGTTTTGAATTCTTGACTAATTTGATTACCGCTTTTCGTAGAGATTCGTTTATGAAAAAGTAAACGATCGGTGTGTCGCCTAAAACTTATTATTTTTTAATCATAGCACTTTACTTAGAATATCCAACATGGTTAGTCGGAGAAAAAATGTCATTTCGCCACGTAGAAAAAAGTTATTTCCTGTAATGAAATTTGGAAACTTGTCAAACTATATAGGAAAAAAATTTCTTAAAAAATCGAATTTCTTTCATATGTGGTCCATCTGAATTAACTGATATTCAGGATAGCTCAAGGGGAGAAGCAGTGGCGACTTTAAAGGGCAGGGTTGCCATCCTCCCAAAACTGGTCGTAGGTCGAAAAAATCATAAAGGTTCCATAAACGCCACTGAAGAGAAGAGAAGTATCCAGAGGGGCAGATGCCAGTTGGTGACATAAAAATCTCTACGAAGGCTTAGGCCTAAGCTTAGGCTTAGGTCTAGGCTTAGGCCTAGGCTTAGTATCTGCTATTTTTATTACCTTTTTACTGATGAAGGCTGAAAAAAATCATAAAGAGTCCTATGATTTTGAAAATTTTGAAAAAATTTACAATGTTTTTACCAATCGGCCCTACCTTCTACCTACGCCCCTGGAGGTACCGCCTCAATTTCATAAAATTTATTTTCCTGAAAATTTTTGTTTTCGAAAGCCCTCTACAATCGCATTTGTCATTTTTATTACCATGAACACAAATCCAACACGCATGTGCGATAATGATGAGAATATCAGGAAGGGTGTAGAACTGCATGATTACATAAACGATTGCAGCTATATAAATTTCTACGCAAATGCACATGGATTGAAGAGTCATCTAAAAATAGTTCGATTTTCTCCATTTTCTTCAATTTTTTATTTCTACCAATTTCTGGAGCTTCGAAGTATCCGCACTCTTCAAGAGCGCTGTCGATTTCGTAGCGATGAGAATACAAAGAAGACCATAAATTCCACCCAGACCAATAACGATAGTGATGTTGTGAATGCAGTGATAAGTTAGGTTCACATGCTATAAAATTTAGATTAAGCTCATTTTTGAAAATAGTGAAGCTCTGATTAACCACGCCGAGAACATGGAAATATAGGAAACAATTTTTTTAAATTAGGCAAAAATTTTCGAACCCGGACCTCCTGGCTACCGTCCAAGTGCACTACCGTTGTGCTACGAGACCTACAACTGATGCCCTTTATTGGTGAATATTGAATATTCACCAATTAAAGGGCATCAGTTGTAGGTCTCGGTAGAACAATGGTAGTGCACTTGGACGGTAGCCAGGGGGTCTGGGTTCGAGTCCCGTTCGGGTCCGAAAACTTTTGCCTAATTTAAAAAAATTTAGATTGATAAGAAAATTTGAGTTGTTTGTTGACTTACTTTCGCGCTTTCCCATCCTGGTTCTCCATAAAAAGGGTCAAAGAATAAAGCGTAATATTTGTTTTGGTAAGTCGCAACTTCTTCGAAGAATGTATAAAATATGTAGAAAAATGGGAGTGATAACCAGATGTAAATTCGTTTTCCGCCAAAGAGCTTTTTCGCGATTTCTTTATTGATCGTTTCAAAAAAGCGATTTATAGCTAACAACAGACAAGTCATGCCAGTCCCATACCAACCGGCTAAAAAATTTTATCATTGATAGAAAGTTAAATAGTTAGATTCAAGTTTTCGTTGTAATAAAAAGTTTGATTCAAGTTTTCGTTGTAATAAACTTGTCTTTCTTTTTTACCTATCTCTTCACACCTAAGCCTGAGACCTGACGTCTCAGAAGTCTGAGTTAAGAGTGGTTTTACAAGACGGCCACTTCATGCCTAGACCCGATAAACCTCTTCATCAACTTTCAGTTAGTTCAGCTCCTCTTTTACTCACATGATGGTATAACTCCGAGAAAGAAGTAAAGAGCCGGGTGTGCACAATAATGATATCCCAAGATGGCTTGTATTCCGCCAGCAATCGCGTTAAATGGAAGCACAAACATATCAATGATTCCAATAAGAAACATAAATTTGTAATAAGAATGTTGTATGAACTCTTTCCGTGCCATGACTATCATGAATGGAATGTAAAAAATCTAGATTTAATTTTTATATATATTTAGGCAGTATAGGATCAGAATTACCTCGCATAAAACGCCGATTGTAATATAAATAATACCAATCAGGATACTTGGTTCTCCTTCAGCATTCCACTCTGCAACTGTTTTAGCCGAACAATTGTCTTTATACCAATGCTCCCATTCTTTGTGATTGAATACGTATAACCAAATCCCCATGTTTACAAGAAACTCTTCAAACAAGAAACTGATTCGAATTCTAATATATCTAGATGGCCCTTAAGTTAGACTCCATGCCTTTAAACTTATAGAGAAATCGAGGTATCATTTGCGCAAAAATCGTCATTTGGACCATTATCATATGAAAAAATGATATATTCGGAAAGATGATGAAAAATGGAATATTTTTTATTTTTACGGCATGTTCTGAATCGTTGTAGTTTTCGAGATAATTGCGTTTGAAATTTTGAATTTATCACAAGCTCTTCGTTGTAATACACAAACTTTTTTGAATTTTTTGCGGAAAAATCGATTTTGCATCAATTTTCTAAATTTTCATAAAATGAACACTGTAGCAATTTTTTATAGCTAAATGAGACGAACAAAATGACGCCAAAATTATCCAATTTGAATATTGTTTTGGGCTATTGAAACGAAAATTCTGATTCATGTTTTCGTTTCAATAGCCCAAAACAATGTTCAAATTGGATAATTTTTTTGTCATTTTGTTCGTCTCATTTAGTTATAAAAAATTGTTACAATGTTCATTTTATGAAATTTCAAAATTTTTGGTACCAAAAATTTTTCTGAACCCACCTAACAGAAAGTCGAAATTTTAGGAGGGTCCTTTAGGATATGACTCTCACCCTCTTAATAGCTATCTTTATTTCAAAACATTGCCTCTTAATGACTTACATTTTAAAGCGATAATTAAATTATTCTTGTCGATAAAAATTTATCAAAATCTGCAAAGATCCAAGTATGCAAAGATCTGCAATAATAACTACTGAAGTAAATTCATGTTAAATGTAGATTCTAGGCTGGTCTTAATTCACTTTGCGGCGTATGGTTTTTGCCTAGCATCATTACATTAAATTTGTTAAAAGCGTAAAGAAGTGAATAGATTATAGCTTCGATTCCAATAGTTTAGTTCGACAATACTCACGTTAGAAATATGTGAGAGCTTACGTGTTTGACCAACTTTTCCCAAAATCATGATATCTTAGAATCTTTGAATTATAGAGAAAAAAACATCGGTGAAACTGCCCGCCCACTTTCAAAACGAGTGGCGGAACACTTACGAGCACTTAAGGCCGCTACGTCATATCAAAACTTGCCTTTAGCTAAACACGTTATCACCCAAAAGGAATCCAATTCTAATCATCTAATCACGAAAATCGCCAAAAAATTCGCATTTTTGCATCAGAAATTGTGCGCAATTAATTCCTCGCCTAGAAAAACCTTAAACAGCCGTTTTTCCGACGAAATTTCAAATTTTTTTCATTTTCGCTTCAATACACCACTTTCCCTGAATCAGGATAAGGGAAGCATGTTCACGGTTCGGCAATGCGCGTAATCAATTCCCCGTATGGAAAACCCCCATATGGGCCATTTTTATAAAGTTTAGATGGAATCTGCAAAAGCCGATTACTTTCCAAACGACCCAATACTTTGTGCAAACTTTTGGGACAAACCAATAGCTTGAATAAAAAAAATACCATATTTTCTCTAATACTAAAAAGTTAAAATGATCATTTTCTGTATCAGGGAATCGTTTTTATGCTTCGAAAACGTGTACAAGGTGTATAAAAAAACTAAAAATGACCCATATAGGGATTTTTTCATGTTTTTTCGACCCGAAATTTTTTTCCAAAATCCTAAAAATGACCTATACAGGGGTAATTGTATGTGGGAAATCGATTGCGCGCATTCCCGAAGCTTGAAAATGCTTCCCGGCCCCTGATTCAGGAAAGTAAGTGTGTAAATTTGTATTTTTAGCTTTTACATACATTTATATACAGATTCACTTTCCTGAATCAGGATCTGGAAAGCATTTTCATGCTTCGGAAATGATCACAATCGTTTCTCTGCATAAAATTACCCCTATATGGGCCATTTTTAGGATTTTTGAAAAACAATTTTCGGATTAAAAAAACATGACAGAATCGCCTAAATTCCAGTTTTTTTCGATACACCCTGTAAAATCTTTATTTAGCAATATTTTACGGTGTTTCTGTCAATCAAGTTCTTTAGTTTTATTTAATAAATATATACAATTTAAATCTAACCGATAAAACTATCTTAAAATAAACAGCTAAAAAATCATACGTGAGCAAGGGTCAGCGACCAAAAATGCGAATTGGGTCTATTTCCCATTTCGCATTTTTGCGAATTGGGTCTAAAAACAAATCAACTTTTCGCGAGTTTGGTATACAAAAATGCGAATTTTTTGGCGATTTTCGTGATTTGAATATTATTTATGAGAATTATGCATTTTTTGATGACCCATTTCGCATTTTTCACATACAAATCTCAAAGTTTTCGCGCTCGAAAAAATGAGAATTGGGTACTTAATTTTTTTCTCGAATGCGGCAGAATGGGGGAAATCATGTCCCCTCTTGCCCACGTACGTAAAAAATGCATCAAAAACAACTATTCGAATAACTAAAATTATAAAAAAATTTATTAACAAACAATAATGGTGGTTTAAAATACAGGATGGTCCAAAAATATTGATAGAATATAAAAACTTTTGGAAAAAAGTTTTTATATTTTTTTTCTAAAAATGACCCCTAAGGGTTTTTCTATGCGGCGAATCGAATGCGCGCATTTCCGATGCTTAAAAATGCTTCTTTGACCTTGATTCAGGGTCGGTATATTGAAACGAAAATTAAAACTTTTTTATATAAAAGATGGACGTTTCTGGGAGTAAGGGTATTTTTATTACTTTTCGAATGCATCCATGCGTGGTCGTATGACAGAAAACAATTATGCGAATTTTGAACACCATTCAACTTGGATGAAAAGTCGAAAAACCCCAGAAACTTCCATTTTTTACATAAAAAATTAAAAGTTCTGATTTTCGCTTCAATACACCGATCCTGAATCAAAGTCAAGGAAACATTTTTACGCATCAATAATGCATGCATTCGATTCGTCGCATAGAAAAACCCTTAGGGGTCATTTTTAGAAAAAAATATAAAAACTTTTTTCCGGATTTTGAACCCTGTCATTTTGGGTCGCTAATCCGAACTAGTACTGAAAGTAGATTTTCTAAAGTTTGGTCGGAAGGGTCTAGCTAAAAGTTTGATCTTTCAACTTTAACCAGTCCATTGATTAATACTCGGCCGTTTCTTATATACATCCGTCACATTTTGTTCATATTTCTCACCAAACAACAACACCTGCACCTTATCCCATGCATTCAAGCAAACATGTTTCAACGTGTGTCGATAAGTTCTTAATACGAAAAGTGTCATAAACGTGTCGATGATCACATAGAATTGATACAATGTATATCGCCAGTTGTCCAGGATCAAAAAGGTGAACAGCATCGTGCGAGAAGGTGGAATATTTGATAGTGTTGGTGGTAATGGATTTTGGTCGAGGGGTGAGCCATGCTGGAGTTCTTCAAGAACAGGATCAATGAACTCCGTGTAGAATTGTGTATATAAAAGTGCGATCGCATGCAAAGAAAGCACGGACCCTTGAAAAACACACACGAATGCAGCCTTACGTAGGTCACTCAAAGTACTAAACTTGGATCCCTCCGCCATTTTCATCATATTTCGGATTCTCAAAATGACAAAGGAAACGCATAAAATTGTCCCGAATAAAACCCCAAAATTCACGATACAGCATATGTATTGGCTTGTGAAGGCACCCAAAGAATATAGGCCTACGATGGTAGCGTCATACGCTAAAGTCCAAGGTAACAAGGTCTTTTTTGTAAAAATTTTGTCATAGAGATGCGGAAAGTACAAATAGAAAAATCGAGTAAACGCCAAAGGAAAAAGTGAGTTGACAGCCATACCGATGCTATAAATCATCATCATCATGATAATTGGATTCTTCTCAAAGTCAGTGTTGATTAAAGAGATTTCCCAAATAATGCCCAAAATAAGGTTGAGTAGAGCCGTGTGAAAAACAAACCATTTCGCGTCTTCTTTTTCTTTGCCGACTAATGTAATCACGATGAGGATGATCACAGGAATATGCATGATATGGAGCAAAATCTTTGTTAGAATGTCATTAATTTCGGTGATGATAGTACAGAAATTCTGTGGATTCATGCGTTCGGTTGGTCCACCAGTGAAGTTTGGAAGCATCCATAAGGTTTCGTTCATCAACTCCATGAATTCCGGTCGTTCACACATAGAATCAAACATCTTTCTCAGAGTTTCTCACAAATTTGTTAGAAAATAAGGATGCTTCAAAACGAATGGTTGTTTCAAATGAAAATTACAGCGTTTTAAACCAACTTTGGTGATTTGAAGCAGCTGTATGTAAGTTGACAAGGCAACCGATCCCCATGATGCCAATTTGATTATATACTGAATATAGAGCATGGTGTGCAAAAGTAGTGCCAAAAATGGGGACACTGGAAAATCGTCAAAAAACTTGATTATTTATGCGTGTAGTTTAGTTTTTAACCATTTGCCATAGTTTGTAGACAAATGTCTCTGTGGGGTAGTGGCGAAGGCGTCGGTCATTATACCACAATGGGGTCATGTTCGACATTTTTTTTCACGAATTTCATAATGTATCTACTTTTTTTCATGTAAATCACTTTTCGAGATCTTGATCTCAAAATGTTCGTGAGGACAGTAGTAAAAAAGTTAGCGATCTAGATTTTGTATTGTAGAAAAAAAATTTTCGGCAAAACCTAAAGTATCAAAAAACCCCCCTAAATCGGGGTTTTTTCAATAAAATTCATATTTTTTTAATAAAAAAGAAAAATAGCTGCATAATTTTTTTCTACAGGCCTCACGAATATTTTGAGATCAAGATCTCGAAAAATGGTTTGCACGAAAAACCCAACAACACAAATTTTTTAGAACTTAAAAAAATTGTGAAAAATCGAAAATTTGAGCACACTTCTGGGACGCACTGATTTCTTTATAAATAGTGTATTAAGGTCTAAAGAAGACATTTTTTGGTGGTTTTAGACATGTCTCCATTTTTTGCACCTTTTTTGCCCGCCGTGTAGAGATTAACAACATATCTCAAGAGCAGCTGTATGTAAGTTGACAAGGTAACCAATCCCATGATCCAAATTTGATTATATATAGAAATTTAATTGCTTTTTGCTATAAAACTTTTATGTTTTAAAGAATAGCAATTTAATTGCAGCTTTTCTAATATAGAAATTAACAATATATCTCAAGAGGATGCACATGATACAAATATAGGTGTGTATCTCGAGATTTCGAACTTCCTGCGAACATAGGAAAACTGGCAACGGGATAAGTAATTTGGACACAAAAGAAATACATTGAAGCATTTGAAGTGGTGTGCAACCTTCAAAAATGCTCATTTTGGCCCCTAGGAATGTTGGGCATACAGTAGCGGAAAAAAATAGAAACACCTTCAAATAGTTTCCATACTCGTGGCTTGGGTCCTATTGTTCGAGTTCAAGGAAGGATGGCAGCAGAGGATTATCGTGCGATTCTGCGCACTCACCTGCTCCTGTCGAAATGAGATGGAACACGTTAAAACACTATGCGGTGGATCTTTTCACCTCTGAGGGAGATGAGTCTTTTTGCCTCTCGGGTTCTCGTTCCAATCACTCCCAAACTGGAATAATCAGAATATCGCACGATTAGATCGAGTTAGCTAGCTTTGTGCTGGTTAGGCCGAATCCAAGTCTATATTTTGAGGGCGCCCTAAACACGGCATAAGTACTATCACGAACAGACAGGCACACGCAATAACAATAACCACACATCATTTACATTAATCCATTGGCTCAACTCTTGTTGAAAATGACCGATTCGTGGTCTCCTAGGCCCTTTTATATTGCCTCACACGTGAATCCCATTTGTACTTTCGAAATCCTCGATTTCTCATCATTCCTTACAAGGGAACCTTCCCAGTTGATGGTGCGATTTTGTGAAAAGTTTTAGCCATTCTTATAGAGCATAGTCCACTTGTAAAAAATTCGAAAGAATTAGCTGCCATCGGATCGTTGACATTGAGCAAATTAGCTTGTAATTTTTGTTATTTTATATGATTAGAACATATTAAATTTTAAATGTATAATGATATTATTGACGGTAGTGTAGTGGTAAGACGCACGCTTTGTATCCAAACCGTCTCAAGTTCAATTCCGGTCGGCATACCAAATTTTTTGCATTTTTTAAAAACTTCTTTGTTTAAATTTTTTTCACTCTTTTACATAATTTTTTAAATTTTTTATCTCGTTATGGTTGTAAATTGTAATAATTATTCTTTTATTCGTTGTGCACATTGTGAATTTTGCCTTTGTTTTGATCATTTCTTTG
>OZJO01005807.1:0-11729 GCA_900406225.1 Acrobeloides nanus | reverse complement strand
AGAAGAGATCGAGCGTGTCCACCGATTCGGATACCAACCCGACAAACAACAAGAAGGCAAGAACGCTAATAAACACCAATATCACAACCAACAACACCATCAAGAGACTAGAACCACCGCTATGGCTATTACCAAAACTGAAAGAGGAAAAAAGAAGATGTCGAAATTACGTTACCCATGCGCCTTTTGCGAAGGCAACCATCCAAACCATGAGTGCACAGAAGTACCAGATGCTGATTCAAGAATGATTATGATCAAAAAGAAGAAATTATGCTACCGATGTTGCAGTGATAAACACACCGTCCAAGAATGTAAGTATAACAAACAATGCCCAAGTTGCGAAAGAATTCATACATCCTCAATCTGTCGTAAACTTTACCCTTCCAAGGTTTCAAATAGAGGAATCTATGATGATCACAAGAGAGACAAGAACAGTACTTATGATTCACATACGAAAACTACTGCAGCTATGACTCTAACAGAAACACCCACCATTGTAGAAGCACCGAAGTCTACCACTACCGCCGCTATACATACTCGAAACCGAGAAGATACCATGCCCACTGATGAGACTACCATTCTACTTTCCAAAGAAGTGACTCTTATCAATCCTACCAATGAAAGAAGCCAAGAAGTATTAGCATTTTTTGATCAAGGTGCCGAAGTTAACTTTATCAAAAATGAAATAGCTACCAAACTACATCTGAAGCCAATTCGATGGGAATGGCTGAATATTACTCCGTTTGGCGGGAGAACCAAGCAAAGCAAAGAGAAGTTACCCGTCTATGAAATCGATCTTCTACTTACCCATGGATCGACGATGATTTTAACTGCTTGCAGCTACAAGGAACTTACTGATAGCATCCTTACCGTGAAGCTAACAGACCATGAAGATACATGCGAAATGGTTTTAGATGGAATTAAATCAGCAGCACTACAGAAACCAGGAATACTAATAGGAGCTGGTGACTACCCTGACATCATCGAAGGAAAACGAAGATGTGAAAAAACCGGATTCAGAATCTACGATTCTACTGTAGGACAGATGCTTTCGGGTAGAGGAAGACTCGTCACAAGCGCTGTCACCAAAGTGCAACGCCCAATAAAGACTGATTCCAAAGAACTCCATGACCTACTAGAGAAGTTCCACAATCTAGAATTTATGGGAATCAGAGAATCCCCATATGCAAATGATGATGAAGAAGCCCTAAAGCTGTTTACGTCCACCATTACAAAGGAAAATGGGCACTACCAAGTGCGACTACCATACAAGGTCCAAAATCCAAAAATTGGACAAACTTCAAGGTGGCCTTGGCTCAACTGAAGAACAACTTAATCAAGCTGAAGCGTGATCCGAAGAAACTTATAGCCTACGATACCGCCATAAAAGACCTTATAGCACGAGGCTTTCTGAAGGTCCTCGAAAAACCAGAAGACTACAAAGGGCTACTATACTACCTACCACACCATGCTGTAGAAACTGAAGACAAAGCCACTACTAAAACTAGGATCGTCTTCGATGGTTCAGCCAAGGGAAAAAATGAGAAATCCTTGAATGATGTGCTCCTCCGTGGCCCAGTTCTTTTGAAGGACCTGATTGGAACCCAGATCAATGTAAGATCCTACCCAATTGTAGTGTCCTGTGATGTCGAGAAGGCGTTTCATATGATTGGGTTACATCCAAATGACAGGGATAGCTGCCGGTGCCTATGGGTCCTCGACATTGATGAAGAACCAACTCCAGAAAACCTAATGTACCTACACTCCCAGGTGTTACAATTTGGATTAGTACCTGCTAGCTTTCTATGTAATGGGACTGTAGAACACCACCTTAGGCTAGAAGATTCACCTATAGCCAAAGAAATTCGAGAGAACTTATATGTTGACAATTTATTCCTGATGGCCCGGAGTCCACAAGAAGCCATCGATAAGTTCCTACAGAGCCGAGAAATTCTTGCTCGGGCAGGAATGAACCTCCGAAGAAGCTAACCAAAAGTTCAAAGAAATGGGCTTATTCGCCACAAATAAACCGAAACTATTTGGGTTACAATGGGATATTGAACATGATACCATAGCCATTAAGTTCCCACCAGAGGAAAAGCTCCAGTTGAAGGCAGAAACAAAACGAGGCCTACTGAAGAAGATAGCCTCCATCTACGAATGGAGGCTATCGAACTCCATGCTTTTACTGATGCATCTGGCTTAGCTTTTGCAGCGAATGTTTACCTCCGCCAGATTACCAACAACGAATCTAAAACCAAACTGGTCATGGCGAAGAGCCGCCTCGCTCCGATTAAACCTGTGACTATACCTAAACTAGAGCTAATTGGAGATAGAGCAGGTGCCCAACTACTAACGTTTGTACAAGAACACCTGCACCTACCCATTCAAAAATCCATATTATGGTCTGATAGTCGTTGTGTACTTGCCTGGATTTCAAGTAACTCAATGCAACCACGATTCATTGAAAATCGGCTCCAAGAGATAAGAAAAGCAAAAATTCAAGAATTTAGATATGTTCCAACTACCTACAACCCAGCAGACCATGGTACCCGTGGCTTGGAACCAGACCAGCTAGTGACTTTTGGCATGTGGTGGAACGGACCTGAATGGTTAAACGATGAACAGAAATGGCCACCTCAGCCAGATAAACCATATGAACCACCACCAGAGTTTGAGGCTAATACCGATGATGTAGAATAACCACAACCTGAACCACCTATGATCGATCCAGAAAAACGAAGCGCTCTCGTGTCAACCACTATAGTTACCCATAAGGCTATGATCTATGACAGCAACAGGTTCAACGACTGGAACAAACTTGTCTGGACAATCGCAATGGTGTTCAAATTTGCTCAGATCATACTTATCAAGTGTAAGAAACAACCGATGGGCTACCTCACCCACTTACCACAAAAACAACAGAAACTATCACTCAAGGTAATCAAGTTAGTAGAACTGTTTTTGTTGAAGCAGGCTCAAGTTGAGTTCTCAACTACTAAACAAGATACTATCAACTTAAACCTAAGAACCGACCATGATGGTCTATTACGAGCTTATGGGCGACTTGGACGAAGCGATCTCCACCCAGAAACTCAGAATCCAATCTACCTACCAAGTTCTGCCAAAGTGACCGAACTTCTCATACTCCACATTCACCGAGCCAAAAAACACTCCGCCACTCAATTCACACTAGCAGATTTACGCCGCAAATTCTGGATTGTGAAAGGCAGATGCATCGTTAAGAAAGTCCTGAAGAAATGCTTCTCTTGTAGAAGATTCGACGCTAAACCCTACCGACTACCTCCAATGTCACCACTACCACTAGAAAGGACTACCAGAAGCTTGGCTTTCCAAGGATGCGGATTCGACTACTATGGTCATTTTAGGGTGAAAGTGAAGAGCGAAAAAACTAAAGTGTTGGTGGCACTCTTTACTTGCATGTCTACAAGGATGGTACATATGGAAATTGTGCTAGACCTAAGCGCTACAGCTTGCATACATGCACTTCGAATGTTTATAGCAAGAAGGGGTAAACCAGAACTCATACTCTCTGACAACCAAACGGCGTTCCACCTAGTTGACAAAGTTCTTCAAGACATCTGGCGAACTGGATCTGAAGTCGATGGCTACCTTTCCAAAGAACGTATACAATGGGAATTCATACCCCAACGATCGCCATGGTATGGTGGTTTCTTTAAAAGACTGATTAAAGATATCAAGAACTCTTTACGTAGGTCCATAGGAAGATCCCTATTAACCCTACAGGAATTCACTGTGTTGGTTATCGAAGTAGAAGCGATTATTAACTGTCGCCCTCTCACCTATCTTCATGAAAACCTAGAATCTGGTAGCACCCTTCGACCAATTGATTTCATCCAGCCTCGATGTCTACCTGGTCTACCTTCAATAGACGACAACTATAGATTTGAATTTCAACCTGAAACAAACTCCAGAAAACCGCTTATTCAAGCTTTTGATAAACTTATGAAGATTTTAGATGGATTCTGGAAATTTTGGAGAATGGAGTACCTAGCCAGCCTAAGAGAACGTCACCAAGTACTTCATAAACAACAGAAGTCATTAGCTAAAGACGAGCCTACCACTGGCTCTGTTGTTCTAGTCGCAGACGAAGGACCTAGAGGAACCTGGAAGCTAGGGATCATCGCCGAACTTTGCCAAAGCCGTGACCATGAAATTCGCGTTGCAAAAGTCCGTATGCCGAATGGAAATGTGCTCACTCGGACTCTAGATCACCTATCCAAACCAGTAACAAGAAACTACCCTTTTACCTGATGTCAATGGCAATATTAATATCACTCATTCAACCTACCTTCAATGTCCAGCTAATCACTATCTACCAGTGTCCTCCCTACCAAAATGCACAGAATCTGGCCTACTAGTAAAGAAAACCAAAGAAGGACACTTCTGTTGGATCCATGTCCACTGCCTCAACTCCCATATTCAACCTCTATTGGACCAATCTCAGTTAGTCGAATTCTCGTGTGGCCCTAAATGTCCATGCCCTACATGGAGCGATGGATGCAGTTACTACCAAGGACCATCTACCTCAATGTCTAATATGAAGAATCCCTTGGTTTCAGAAGCGTTGGAAGCTGAAAAACCCGATGTCTGCTCTTTCGAGTTATCAATATCGTGCAGAATTACCTGGATAGTTGGTACCTTTGCTCAAGTGGAACTATACGATGGAACCACTCACCTGGTTAAACAGCTACAACTAGTAACCCACGACTTCATACCAGGTGAATTTGAATGTATTGGAACAGGACCAACCTCTGGTTCCCCACACTACTGCGATGACCACCCATGTGAAGAGTTTGGTACCAGATTCTGTTTTTACAAGCAACCGACTGCAACTTTCATAAAAATCCAGAACCAAGAGATTCTAATCAAGTCATGGGGACATGTCCATAGAGAATACTTTCCCTTCAAACCGAAGAAAAATGTGATTCAGTGCGATAACTGCACTGCTAGATGCCTAGAAAATGGTGCCATAGAAGCGGACCTCGAAGAAGGACTCGAGCTCCTAGAAGTTCAAACTATCAGAAAAACCTACCGCATCCTAAGACCAGTTGCACAACAGATTGTTCAACTAGATCATGAAGAAGTTTCAACAGACTATGAGGTCACCGTTAGAACCATTTCCAATGGAGATGTTACTCAAGAATGGAATCTACAATGCCTCGCACGAGATGTCTGCAAATATACCTGGAACTTTTGGGAGTACATATTAAACATTTGTGCTCCTAGATTCATCGCATTTATAGCTGGAGTTGCTGTAGTCCTTGTGATTTTGGTCTTGAAAGTAATTTTTGCCATTTGGAACTGCTTGAAATGCCTGTTTTGCTGCTACAACAAGTCTACTAAAAATAAGAAATCCAAAAAACCATGTAGGCAGAGAAATAGGAATCGATGGTCAAAGAAGGACATCAAAAAATATGATGATGCCGAAGCGAAAAAAGAGCGAGAAGATGGGAAAGAAAAGACTAACAACGCCTTGAAATTCACTCCATTTAAACCCGCCAAACTTTTACCAGCAGTGGTTCTATATTTCTTGCCGATGGTGATGGGATGCTCCCAAACTCACACTTTAACAGCCCAACAAGAAGAATGCTTCAAGTACTCAAATGGCTCATTAGAATGTCTATTCTCGTCTGACACCTTGATAACCGAGCAACCTAATGGTCAAGAAATATGTTTCCTATTACAAGGAGAAAGAAAACCAGTGGGAACCCTCACACTCACTTTACATCCTGTCACCCTCTATTGTGACGCTATCACCGAGTGGTATACTAGATCCTACGAGATTCTGTCTATATCTGCCAAACGCTGCCTATGGGCAGGTTCCTGCTATGGAGAAGTATGCGAGAAGTTACCACCAAATGGTACAGTTGAAGAATTCGGTAAGAAAGTAAACCAAGTTAAAGGCTATGCAGTATGTGAGTCCTCACCTGGTGGACCCTACCACTTTTGTGGCTGGCCTACTTCGGGCTGCCTATTCTACAAAATTTATCCTTCCATACTAGATGACAAGATCCACCATGTCTTTAGCTGTGACTGGCATACCCGAATGAAAATCACTGCTAAACTCACCAGAGGAAACCTTACTTCACAACACGAACTAGAAATGGCACCAGGTACAACCGACGAATGGCTTGGTCTTAGGATATCTCTCCTATTAGCACCAATCTCACCCAAGTCTGTTCTTGGCCTAAAATGGATCACTGATGGAGCTAGAGTCGCGGTCATTAGCTCGCTAGACGAAGACACCATTAAGAAACTCCATTGCAACACTAAAGAAGATGCCTCGAAACTAAATTGTCACTTCGACAGAGACCTCTGCGACTGTCACCCAACCGATGACAACGCCAATTGTCGATGTAGCGAGCTAAACTTGGACCAATACTACGACTCATCCATACTTCCAACATATGCAAATGGATCTGACCTGCTCCAACACATGAAATCCGAGGTCTTTATTACTCCAACTGTACCAGAAGCCGTCCAAATCCAAGTGACTATGGAGAATTTCAAACTAACAACCCAAATGGACATCACTGGATGTACCATGACAGCGCAGAAACCCTATGGATGCTACCTATGCAGTGATGGAGCCGTAATCCCGTACAACTGCAAACCAGAATTTGGAGCCGCAACAGGCCATGTAAGTTGCAAGAAAACCAACTTTTCAGTAACCTGTGACGCACCAATCGAACAGCCCACATCTACTGGACCACCGCAGAAATTCAAGACGAATGTCAAATCTCCTGCCCGGCTTCCGTGTCCACCTTCTCCATCCCCCTCAGCAGCCTACAATATGTAGTTACTAGCCATGGTACTTACACACCATCAGCCAATGGACCCTACCTAGGTTTTGAAGAAGTCGACCTCAAGCCTATCTGGAACCTTATCACCGGAAGCTTAGAACACTAACTAATTTTTATTGGAACAATCGTGCTAAGTTGTTTAACCCTCTACTGCATGTTTAAACCTTCGCTCTCCGGAATATGCTGAAAGCATCAAAGTTTAAGAATTTTTATTTAACCTTTATGTTATGGAATTTATAATTTTATGATTTCTTAACATTTTTGCTAACATTTATATTTTTTCTTTCTTTTAACATGAATCATCTCTCTAACGATTAAGAATTGTGATTTTTATGTTTAATTATTAATAAAAGAATAACATTTTGTTTAGCGATGGATTACTCAGTATGGAGCATTCTGAAAGTGACAGCTTGTTCAAAGCTACACAAGATAGTTGAATCGTTGAAGCGAGCTCTATTGAAGGCCTGGGATGAAGAAATCACGCTGAAGTAAGATGACTTCCCGAAACGATTAAATAAATGTATCGAAGCTAAGAGTGAATATTTTGAATAAGTTTTTTATGTTAATGTTTTATGTTGTATGTTATAAAATTTCAAAATGATCGGGAAAGCCCACCCTATATATTGTTAAGATAGTTTTCTTATTTTTCCAAATAAATTAAAGCTGGTGGAGTTTATCTTCTTTTGGATTCAACTATAATGGTGGGGCGAAAATTAGCTTTATAGGTTAGTTTTTGATATTGCTAACATAATCACCCAATTCATAATAATGTAAATTTGGTCGGTTTTTTGCTAATTGCCTAACAAATGCGATATCTCAAAAAAAATTATTCTTATTTTGTTGAATAAAAAGAAATTGGAAACACCTTAGCACTGAATAAGTACCCAGCGAAAGAAAAGAATAATCAGGATCGTAGAAAAAGTAGTCAGATATGAAACGACTAGGCAGCATATCAATAATATCAACGGCTATAATACGTCCATCGAGTAAATAATGTTGTTGATAAGCACCTAAATTTATCAAGTTAGTTCGGCAATAAGGATATAAAAAACGATAACTGACCTAAAGTTGGTGAAATTCCATCATCGTTGTTATTGATAAATGGATCCGTAATAAATTTATTCTCGAAGGATTCTCTCGATGTAATCTTATCATGAACAGCGGTTTGATATTTAACGTATATGTTATAAACTTCTTCTATTGTTTGTTTGAATTTCAGGCTGCCTTTCTTTATTATGCGAATCTTTAAAAAAATCGATCTAATACAAAATGGTCGAGGGTTCGATTCTGCCAGGGCAACAATTTTATTTGACCGATTCAAAAAGTTATTAAAGAAGCCCCCTATGTCTATAAAATTGGTCATAGAATTTTTGACTTTGTATTTTCCTGAAAACGCTATCCATAGACCATCGAGGTTGAAAAGTTTAAGCCACACAAAAAAACAAAACACAGTAAGACTAAACCTAGTAAAACTAAGTCTAAGCCTAAGCATAAGCCTAAACCTAAGTCTATGCTTAATCCTAACAAAAAAATTGTAAAATATTTTTTTAAAAGATACTTCAAGCTTATGTTTCCAATCATGTGAATATGGCAATAAAAACGATTCAATGGTACGACGACGTGTTTCTTCCTTTTTAGCCCTTTCAAGTTGGTACTAAAAATTTCTGCTTGAAATTTTCAACAAAAATTTTTCTTTACTTGTTCTATGTCAACTCCTTTTTTGAGAAGTTTTTCCAAAGCTCGTCGCTTCCTTACACTTTTTTTCTTCTCATATGGTCGATTGATTTTTACTGTTCTATTTGGGCATACCTCTTTTTCAATAGAATTATTATTGAAGCATTTTTTCGACATATTGTTCAAATCTTTCTTATATACGTCGGACGAATCGCTTAAAATTAAAATTTTAAAAATATTTTTGCATTTTCCTTAACCCAAGGGCGGTCATTGCGGCCGTACGAGAGTGCATCAACTGGACAATTCATCAACCAGGGACACTTATCAACTGGACATTTCATAATCTGAATTCTTCATCATCTGGACACTTCATCAACCAAGGTCACTCATCAACCAAAAACTTGTGTATTTTGATGTAATTTAATGAAAATATACAAGAATTGGCAGTTGAAGTGTCCGGTTACAAAGTGTCCCTGGTTGATGAACTCTAATACGGCCGTTATTGGGGGTCGAATGGTAGGAAAGTTATGAAAATAAGAAAAATTTGGGTAATTTTTGGGAAAACACTATTCCTTATTTTTCGCGATGGGAGTGAATAGAGAAATTCCCACTTACCCTGGGCGGCCCTTGTCCTAACCTTTTTTGTTTTATCTTCTTGTCGAATTTCAAATATTCAAGCATATTTCGAAGAACTCGTTTTTGGGATCTTGATAATTGAAATCTATGGACATCTAATCTTGAAAAAATTACTTTAACAAATTTCTAAATCAATAAATGTACCTAATTTGATATGGCGTACAACAAGTTTGATCATAAATCGGTCGGCATAAACGACCAAAGAAGCTAAATTTTTTGAATAGTGTATGTTAAAATTGCATGCTTACCGATACCATCCAAAATTCAGCAATGAATCATAATGATATATATCAAGACGATAAATCCTGAATTCTAAGGAAAATTTTTTTCCAAAAAAAGATGAGATTCTTTCGAATTAGGTATTATGAATAAAATTATTATTTACTTACTTTACTTTACTTTACTTTTTTTCCAGATTTACAGTAACTACATTGAACTTTGGTTGGTTTATAAGGAATAGAAAGTAGTGTTGATTTTTCTCCATTTTCACAGGACTACCGATCTAAACACTATACAACAAACGACATGGGTAAAAAGTTAAAAAGAAGAATAAAAATTTTTGCTTCAGTAACAAGGTTTTATTAATTTTTTTGAAATATAAAAAATAAGAACAAAAAATTTAAATTCTTAGCTCACAAAGAAATATCTAATAAGCTTCTTATGAATATGAAGAAATATTTAATAGATACGAGTGGAGTCGCTAAAATCTATAAATCGTTAGTTTTTTTGTGTATATGAGTAATATAAAATTTGTGACCTTATCAGTAGAACATTCTCGATTTGCCATAGTTATATAGTTTAGGGTACATAAAAAAACAGGAATTTGGGCGCTTTTTTCATGTTTTTCAACCCGAAATATTTTTTTCAAAAATGACCCTATTAGGGCTAATTTTATGCGGGAAATCGATTGCGCGCATATCCAACGCTTGAAAACGCTTCCCTGAATCAGGTAATCGGAGTGTGTGTATTGAAGCGAAAATTGGAGCTACTGAACTTTGGAGAGGGGGCCTGAATCAGGGTCAAGAAAGCGTTTTCATGCTTCGGGAGTGCGCGCAATCGATTCCCCGCCTAGAAAAACCTAAGAATCGACGGTTTTCTCATACAAATCCGAAAATGTTTGATTTTCGCTTCAATACACCCATCCCATTCCCTGAATCAGGGTCAAGGAAGCGTTTTCATGTTTCGGGAATGCGCGGAATCGATTTCTGGCATAAAATTACCCCTAGAGGGGTCTTTCCTGCAAAAATTTTGATAACAAAATTTTTTTCAGAGATAGGGCCGCAATCGACACCCCCCCCTTTAATGTGATCACAAGGCCAAAGTAAAAAGCGCCGAAATTTTTGCCGAAATTTTTACCGAAACACACCACCTAGGGGTAAAAATTGACGCGGAACACGCTGATGCCATTATTTTCAAATCAAAATCTTCGAAAACATATGAATTTTTGCACTTTTTTCAATAATAATCTTTATACAAAAAAGTTGTTTTATTTAAAAATTGCGAAAATTCATAGGTTTTCGAAGATTTTGGTTTGAAAATAATGGCACCAGCGTTTTCCGCGTCAATTTTTACCCCTAGGGGGTATGTTTCGGTAAAAATTTCGGCGCTTTTTACTTCGGTCTTGGGGTCACGTTAAGTGGACCCCTGCCCCAAATTCAGTAGCTCCCGAAAATTTTTATATCTTCTGCCTGCAAATGACTTTCGGGGATAAATTTATGCGGGAAATCGATTTCTCGCATTCCCGAAGCTTGAAAACGTTTCTTTGATTCAGTGAATCGGGGTGTATATGTATTGAAGCGATGACCAATTTTTACATCAATTTTTCTTTGATACAGGATCAGGGAAGCGTTTTTAAGCTTCGGGAATGAGCGTAATCGATTCCCGCATAAATTTACCCTCAGACAGTCATTTTCAGGTAGAAAATCTAAAATTTTCGCTTCAATACNAACTGCCACTGCTTTTTTAAGGGAATGCCCCCATAAAAGTTATGTCGATTGTCTTTTCTCATCGTTCCCTATAACTTTAGTTTTGAGTGTATCCTACTACTTTAAACGTGTAATGTCTGTCTGTTTGTTTTTGTGTGATTACGTTCGCGGAAACGTTTGATTTAAACCCTTAACACTTAAACTAAAGTTGTAGGGAACGAAAATTTAAGACTTTTGGTACCCACTCTAAAAAATTCCGACGACCATAACAAAAGTAATACTTATCACTTTTGATTTAAACTGTTTAAAGGTATTTTAACATTTTTAGTTATGAACCGCTTGGAGATTCCCGTCTTCCCCCTCCGAGCGCGATAGCGTTCGGCCTCCCGTTTATACAGTTTAAATTTAATCCTTCCGAGATCGTCCGACAGATAGACATTACACATTTATAGTAGTATGAAAAATAGGAAAAAAGTTATGAGATATTTTTAAAACGTTATAAAATTGTGGAGCTACTACGCCTGGGGGGCGCACTTAACAGGAATAAAAATGCCGAAGTAAAAATGTCAAAAAAATTTTTTAACAAGTGATCCCTTAGGGGTAATTTTATGCGGGGAATCGATTGCGCGCACTCCCGAACCTTAAA
>OZJO01005801.1:0-16293 GCA_900406225.1 Acrobeloides nanus | reverse complement strand
TGACATGCTGTCACTTCATAAAATGTAGCTCTCATCTAGCTCGACATTTTTGCAAACGACACCATGTCAAAATTCCTTAACCATAAAAAGATATTCCGTCTCGAACCGTCTCGCCGCACCTCGACGTCGAGACGAATTAGTGGAGGCCCTTAGAGGATAATTTTAAATTTCTTAAAAATTCTACCGACTGACAAACTGACGATTCGTTTTGATAATGTTGGACGCAAATCTCATCCTCTCCGCACGTATGTGCATGTAAATATTTGCCATTTTTTACCACACAACAGGTATCATTAGATCCAAGAGCTTCTACGCATGCATAGCCGTTGTCTACTTGGCAACAAACGTTTCCTTCTTTGCATGGCGTCCCATCCAGACAAGGATTCCAGTTCTTAATTACAAAAGGTTCATCAATAATGTCATATATACCGTTACGCATTCACCAGCTTCACCGTCCTGGTTGTTATCATAACAAAAATCGCCGAAATTACACACTAATCCCGAATTACAGCATTTTTCATTTCTTGAAATGCAGCGATAAGTGTTGAGAAAGGAATTCCAGCAGCATTGATAATTCGCAGGACAACTTGTACTCTTGTCGGGACACAGATTACTTGGCTTTGATACGGTTTTTTAAAGTGTAAAAAGTCTTACTTTGAGGCAAGCATCGATATTTTGCTGCAGTCTTATTATAACATATGTGGAAACGTCGCCAACGGTATTAAGATTATAGCATGTTTTGAGATCTTCGTATTTTATGTCAAACGCGGAAGAAATATTCGAGTAATTGGCTAGACAATGTCGTTGACTATTGGCAATCGGACAAAATTGATTGTTCTAGAAAATGTGATGCTGAACTTAAATTATATAGAAAACTAGAGACCTAGGAAATTTTAGAAAAACATAAAAAGCATAGAAACTCTAGAGAAGCCTAAAGAGCATATATTAGAAAATTTACGAACCCCTAGAAAATCGGAAAAACCTATGAAATGTCGTTTTCCTCCTCCTAAGGTTTTAAGTTTGATTTCGTACTTTTACACAAGAATCATCGATTCCATCTTTATCAACATCATAACAAGCAAAATCTTTAGGACAGTATGACCAACGGGAACAACAAGTTGCGTTTTCAGCGTTCACACAATAGTACTGGTTCAGTGGATTTTTACAGCATGTATTATAATCAAGACATTTCAGCCCATCGGGGCAGATACTAATGCTCTCCTAAACATTTGTATAACTCAATATTTTCGCTAAAAACTCCCAACATTATCGTCTATACAAGAATCGTCAAATCCATCGTTGTCATTATCATGGCATATGAAGCCGGCCGAACATGCTATGCCGTTTGGGCAACATACGGGTGAATTTGAGCATTTATAACTGCCAACTTTGGTCGGGCAACAGTATTGATTGGGTGAACAATTAGACCCGTCCGGACAAGTTACAGGGCGCTTTAAATATTTTTTGTAAAAGTTTTTTGCTTTCATACTTTTATGCAAGTCCCATTCGGTCCACATTCTTCATTTTGTCTACAAGCTGTCGAGTCATTACAGCAAATTGCGTTTTCTATTGGGGCACACCAGAAAAGGTTATCATCGTTAGTGGGGCAACAAGTCGTACCGTTGAGACAATTGTTCTGGGAACATGCATGAGATTGTAATGACTTAATATAGGGTATTTATAAAAAGAGAAGCCTTTTTGAATTACCGTTTCATTGAAAAAATGATATATGGTGTCATTGGAGCCTAAAAAAGATTTTGCTCGGAACAAAATGAAATATGACCTCGTAGGGACGCCAAAAAAGAAGTCCTTCCTTGAGGCACCGTTCAAATTTTTTTAGGTTCTCCTACTGTTTTTGCGCATGACAAATTGGTTGGAAACTGTTTTGGATTGTTAGGAGCACTCTAGTCCTCATCTAAGAATATGCATAGGCATCAAAAATCATGTGATTAGAAAAATTGTGGGTAAAATTCCTTTTTGGCATCCCTGTATGATCATTTCCCACAGGTCAAAATTAAAAAAAATTGCGTAAAAACATAGATAAATTTTTAAACTTTCTCGCTTTTGGGAGATTTTTTAAGAATTTCGCCAGTACAGAGGTCTATAGCCTCTTCTAACCTTTGGTTACGTTCCTTACTTCCTGTATAACTTACTTAAACTATTTTCACCTAAGTTGAGTCTTAAATATGTTAGAGCCAATAAGCAAAATATTTTCATTTTTATCGACAAAGATTTGATAACAAGACTGAAAATTTTAAGACAAAATAGTAGCGGTATATTTTGAAAAAAATGAAAGCGTTATGAAAGACATAAAAAATGCTTTCCTCTGAAAAACATGCACTTGTGGTGTTTTTATTATATACAGACTTTTTCAAACAATTGATGTTTTTCAATGTTGCAAATGAATTTTAAAATGTCTATATTTGGTTATAGAAGTCGATGTTGATGAAATTTTCCACCATACTAGGGTTTTTCTAGCCAGGGAATCAATTGCGCGCAATTTCGGGGCACGAAAAATTTCTCTAACCCTGATTCAGGGAATACAAATTTTTGAGCCATTTTAAGGGTATAAAAAACCCAAAACATGAGATTTTTTGAAAAAGTCTGGATATTGACACCAAAACATGAGTTTCGCTCAAAAAGACCGATTGGATCGTATTCAGCACACATTCTTACCCACTACTGAAAAACAATTTTATCGAAAACGAGCGAAAAATATCGATTTTTGATGCATTTTTTGAACGGCATCAACTTATTCTACAACTCAATAGCAAAAATATTTTTGAAAAGACAATTTTCTTAGCCACAAGATTTACACTCATTGTTTTTCAAAAAGCTCAACAAACATTGTTTTTCTCGGGGAAGTCCGAGATCGAGATAGTTGGTAAACTTTTGCGTACTAACATAGACCGCGACCACCTATGTTTTTTATGTGTTGTTAAGTACAAATCTTTTAATATTAAACGACAAATGTCTGTTTGTGTCACCGAATTTTGTAACCTTAAGTCCAATCCCGTTACGACTTAGATTTTTGGAAAGATCAAGATGAGAGAAGAAAAACGACACCAAAATTATGGAGATACCCCCTCTGGAAAAAATTAAAAATTCAATTTTTAATTTTTGCCTTTTCAGCTTAGTTACTTAGTCAGAAATATAAAAAAAAAACGTTGCATTCATGGCGCAGTTGGTAAAGCGTTAGCTTTGCAGTCGGAAAGGCGAAGGTTCGATCCCCGTCACTGCCTAAATATTTTTAAAATCGAAAAAATTCGAAAAAAATTTTAAAAAATCGAAAAAAGTTGAAAAAAATTTTAAAAAATTTCAAAAAATCTTAAAAAATTGAACAAAGAAACGCAAAAAATTTTGGAATGATCCCTTGATTGCCGAAGGCGCTCGGTTTCCCGGTTCTTAAAAAAGCCATTAAGTTGCAGTATTATTGAAAACAACAGCATTTATTTGAATGTTTTCAACAAATTACAGATCGACATTGTTGCACATGCACACCCACAGCTTTCGAAAAATTTTCCAAGTGGTGAGGGTTCCTTGCTAATCAACTTTATGAGGCTTTGGACTTCGTCCAAAAAAATAAAATATGGAAATTTTAAAAAGAGATCCAAAACCGCGAGCACCTACGGCGCTCGAGGCACCTTCAGTAGACTTCAAAAAATAAATCTCATAAAAGCCAATGTTTTCAAAAAGAACTTTCAAGCGAAAAAAAGTAAAGAAAAACATTCAAAAAACAAAAGTTTAAATAATTCGTTTCAATAATTAAACTATTAATTGAAAATCAGGGAAATCAAATCTGACGGTGTCACAAACTTCCGGACAGACAAATAAATCAACTCTAGTGCTATTTTTAGTACGATTTTCGACTTGAAAATTCATTTAGATATTAGTTTGGGTACTAAGTTGGGACCACCACATGGAACTAAAATTGAGAGAGGGACCACCTCTCCCTCCCCACCTTGCCGATCTATATTAGACTTAGCCTAAAGCTTAGGATTAAATTTGTTTAAACTTGAACTTAGGCTTAGGTTATGCCAAAGTGGAGGCTAATTCTGATTAGGCTTACTTCTAGACATCTTGGTAGCCTCTTACAAAATGCCTACAAAATTATAGGCATTTTGGTTATTGGAAGAGAGAGGGGGTACGCATTTTAGTAATTTCAATTTTGATCTTTCTCTATGCAGGCAAAAAAAACTCTTCAATTCCAGATTTATTGAATTTTTTGATAAATTATCCCATAATTTTTAGTTAGCTCAATATAGCCATAGCTTGAATCGGCCTCTAGGATTTTTTCCAGTTCTCTTTTTAGTTGATCGAAACTTGGCCGCTCATCCGGACGCACAAGCCAGCAAGAGGCCATCAAATTGTAGCTGGAAATTGGGACGAAAATGGCAATTTTTTGTATAAACTTACATATTTTCTGGACATGATTCAGGTCTTTCTAGCCGTCTTCCTTCATATAAATAGCTAGGTAAAGCATCATTTTCTATATTTTCATAGGGAACTCTACCCAATAAGAAAACTTCATACATAAGGACTCCATAAGACCACCTAACATGTATATTTCTGATCATATATTATCTAATTTTGAAACTTACATATCGGTTTTTATCGAAAAAATCTTTTTTTCTAAACTTTCTATGGCTAACCATTTGATTGGGAGCTTCTCTGCTAGGTCAATTCTAATGGGAGTGTCGATTTTTTGGCATAGACCAAAATCTCCGATTTTTGCCACCAACTCATCTGTTAGGAAAATGTTCCTTGCAGCTAGATCTCTGTGGATGAAGCCTTTGGAACTTAGATAAACCTAAAAATTGTAGAATTTTTAAAATTTATAGGATTTTTTACCATTCCATCGCAAATTTGCCATGTGAATGAAGTTAATAGTTTCTTAGTCTCCATCAAAGAAGTTTGATTTTTTCGAAGATATGTTAAGAGATCTTTATTGACACAGTATTCTAAAACTAGCATCGGAATATCACTTAAAGTCCGATAGCCAATTAGATATAGAAGATGGACATGATATCCAAGATTTTTCATAATTTCTAGTTCGTGACATAATATTTCCCTAAAAATAAGCCCGCTAAAAATCTTAAAAGCCTCACTTTTTATTAATTCTTCCAACCTTGACCGCTGCTTTTTTTGGCATCATATGAGAATTTCTAGCAATTTTATCCATTTGACTCATAGAAAATCGTCTCAACTCTGGATTCGATGATGTTAAATGACCCTTATAGACTATAGCAAATTCTCCAGTGCCTATTACGGACTTTCTGTCTATAATTAAGTCTTCGTCTGAAATTTCTCCAAAATTCAAAAGTCGAGGTTCAATAGGAAAAATTTTATTGGAAGGTTTGGAAGCCAATAAAGCTTTGTAAAAACTAGAAAGAAAAAATTTAGCGCAGCAAGATGAGAGTTACCCCATTCGAATGATTTTCAGCCTGTACTTTCTTTTAATTAAGATGATAGTTGTTATGGCTGCAATCACTAAAATTATGAAAGATATGAAGATGAAAACCAAAAGCACGAGTGGATCTAAAAAGTGACTAAAAATATAAAAAATTCTATAAAGGGGGTCATCCAGGATAATATTTATAATACATACAAATGCCGTTTTACGAAGGCGTTTTTCACGTATCCTAAGCCTGTGTTTGAGCCTAAGCCGAAGTGAGAAAAACGCCTTTGAAAAATGTCAAACATATCATATGTTTGTATTATGCCGATCCCCGGGTCATTCACATATTACGTAAAAGAGGAAAGCTGGGAGATCGAGTGGATGGTCATACTTATACGAATTTTAAATAAAAAATTTGACAATCTGCACATGCCGAACATGAATGCCGAATTGCCATAAATTTAAGGTAAACGCCATAAAATGGTCCCTATGCCATAAATTTTGTAAAATATCATATAAATTTTGATATTTTTGGGGGATTTCTTACGTTGATTTCCGACTGCATGAGAGTCTATTATAGTAGATTCTATGTGTGAAGTAACCCAGTGAGAAGACGCCGTCGACTTTGTTTCTGTATTCAACAATGTAGAAACAGTGGTGCTATCATTTATTGCAATATCCGGGAAGCTTGTGTTACTGTCTATAGAGACCTGTAAATCATCTACTTCAGAGTTTGTTGCTGACAAGGGTCATTCAACATATGCAACACCCCTATGGAAAAAGTTTACCGCTCATGTGAAAGCTCATTTTATGAGAAATTTTTTGATACCGATCATTTTAAGCAATCTTTTTTAAAATCCATACTAAAATCTTTTTTTAAATAGTTGTGTGCTTGGAAAACGGGGTATATGCTTCAAAATATGATAAAATAGGCGGTAAACTTTAAAAAGGCATATCTCATGTAGCTATGTTGGTAGCCGATATGACCGGTACCAAAAAACTTCTCATAAAATGAGCTTTCATGTGAGCTAGAAACTTGGGTGTTGCATATGTTGAGTGACCCTTGTTAGCTTTGGCTTTTCAAAAGCAGTCTAAAAGTTGGATAAATCTTCAAAAACTGGCTTCTATAAGAATTTTAAGCGCTAAAAACCGCTGAAAATGCTTTCAAATCTTAAAATGCTAAAGCCCTGAGCCTACGCTTAACATCTTTAAAAAAACGCAACAAAGTATAAACCTTTCATTCGTTAAAAACGAATGAAACTTAAAAAACAAAATCCATAAATTTAAAATCTACTTTTATTAGCTTTAGTTTACGCCGAGTTAGAGGATAATTTTAAATTTCTTAAAAATCCTACGGACTGACAAACTGACGATTCATTTTGATAATGTTGGACGCAAATCTCATCCTTTCCGCACGTAAATGGACGTAAATATTTACCAGTTTTTGTCGCACAACAGATATCATTAGGTCCACGACCATCTATGCATGTATAGCCGTTGTCTATTTGGCAGCAAATGTTTTCATTTTTACATGGCGTCCCATCCAGACAAGCATTCCAGTTCTTAATTACAAAAGGTTCATCAATAATTTCATATATACCTTTACGCATACACTAGCTTCACCGTCTTCGTTGTTATCATAACAAAGATCGCTGTCACTACAAACTAATCCCGAGTTACAGCATTTTTGACCTCGTGAAATGCAGCGATAAGTGTTGAGCAAGGAATTCCAGCACCATTGCTTATCTGCAGGGCAACTTGTATTCTTGTCGGGACACAGATAAGTCGACTTTGATACGGTTTTTTAAAGTGTAAAAAGTCTTACTTTAAGGCAGCCATCGATAGTTTGCTGCAGCTTTATTATAATAAGCGTGTAAACGTCGCCAACGGTATTAAGATTATAGCATGTTTCGAGGTCTTCGTATTTTATGTCAAACACGGAAGAAATATGCGAGTAATTGGCTAGACATTGTCGTTGACTATTGGCAATCGGACAAAATTGATTGTTCTAGAAAATATGATGCTGGACTTAAATTATATAGAAAAATGATCTAGAAAATTTTAGAAAAACATAAAAAGCATAGAAACTCTAGGGATGCCTAGATAACATATATTAGAAAATAGAAAATTTACGAACCCCTAGAAAATCGGAAAAACCTATGAAATGTCATTTTCTTCCTCCTCCTAAAGTTTTAAGTTTGATTTCGTACTTTTACACAAGAATCATCGATTCCATCTTTATCAGCATCATAACAAGCAAAATTTTTAGGACAATATGACCAACCGGAACAACAAGTCGCGTTTTCAGCGTTCACGCAATAGTACTGATTCATTGGATTTTTACAGCATGTTTTATAATGATGACATTTCAGCCCATCGGGGCAGATATTAATGTTCTCCTAAACATTTGTATAACTCAAATTTTTGGCTAAAAACTCCCAACATTATCTTCTAAACAAGCATCGTCAAATCCATCGTTGTCTCTATCATGGCATACGAAGCCGGCCAAACATGCTATGCCGTTTGGGCAACATACAGGTAAATTTGAGCATTTATAACTACCAACTTTTGTCGGGCAACAGTATTGATTGGGTGAACAAATAGACCCGTCCGGACAAGTTACAGGGCGCTTTAAATATTTTTTGTAAAAGTTTTTTGCTTTCATACTTTTATGCAAGTTCCATTCGGTCCACATTCTTCATTTTGTCTACAAGCTTTCGAGTCATTACAGCAAATTGCGTTTTCTATTGGGGCACACCAGAAAAGGTTATCATCATTAGTGGGGCAACAAGTCGTACCGTTGAGACAATTGTTCTGGGAACATGCATGAGATTGTAATGACTTAATATAGGGTATTTATAAAAAGAGAAGTCTTTTTAAATTACCTTTCCATTGAAAAAATGATATATGATGGTGTCATTGGAGCCTAAAAAAATTTTGATTGGATCAAAATGAAAGTGACCACATAGGGACACCAAAAAAGGCTTTCCTTGAGGCGACGTTCAAATTTATTGAGACCCTCCTACAGTTTTGCGCATGACAAATTTGTTGGAACTGATTTTGGATTATTAGAAGCACTATAGTTCTCATCCAAGAATATCCATAGGCATCAAAAATCATATGATTAGAAAAATTGTGGTTGAGAGTAAAATTGCTTTTTGGCATCCCTGTATGATCATTTCCCACAGGTCAAAATTAAAAAATAGCGTAAAAACATGAAAAAAATTTTTAAACTTTCTGGCGATTTTGGAGATTTCTTAAGAATTTCGTCAGTACAGAGGTCTATAGCCTCTCCTAACCTTTGGTTATGTCCCTTACCGCCTGTATAACTTACTTAAACTATTTTCACCTAAATTGAGTCTTAAATATGTTAGGGCCAATAAGCAAAATATTTTCATTTTTGTCGACAAAGATTTGATAGCAAGACTGAAAATTTTAAGTATATTTACGTTTTATGCAACAGTAGCGGTATATTTTGCAGCCAAAATGAAAGCGTTATCAAAGACATAAAAAATGTTTTCCTCTGAAAAACATGCACTTGTGATGTTTTTATTATTAGGTTGTCCCATAATTAGTGGCCTTTTGTCAGGGCTTCGATTTTTCCTGATTTTTCAGAAATTTCCTGATTTTTGGATCAAAAAACTTTTTTAGAAACGATTTTTCTCCATGAACTTTGCTTTAGAGAAAAAATATAAAACATTTTGGAATTTACATTACTTGTTCCATAATATTGAAAAAAAATTTCATCGAAAACCAATGATTCCGTGAAAATATATCGAATTTTTTAGCCGCATGTCCAAACGGCCACTAATTATGGGACAACCTAATACTTGTATAATCATATTAAATTCTTGTATTTACTCATATTAAAAAAATTCAAAATATGGTATTTAACGTTAAACTTCAATTTGTATAAGATTAAAGAATTAAAAATTCATTTACTTTTTGTCTGATCGATAAAGTATCCGGTCGATGAAGTGTCCGGTCATGAAGTCTGTTCGATGAAGTGTTCAGTCGATGAAATGATCTATAACCCTGATTAAAGGTGGGGTTATCGAACCGTGTAGATGCTTATTTTATTTTGGGGTCAGGGTCAAGGAATAAAAAAATCTTGCTTTTAAACAAAAATGTTATTTTAAAAAAAATTTCGACTTTTTGGTCTTTTCGACAATTTTTTTGGCAGTGTAGGACCCCCTTCCAAAAAACTTGGGCCTAGATACGCCGTTGTACCAGGTTAAGATTTTCTTGCTTTAGAAATAAGTTAATCTCCTTTTTGTATAGAAAAACTTAAGTTTAATTTTTGCAGAGATTCACTTGGCACAAAACTTATGGCACACTCCAAAACATCAGAAAACATTCAAAAAAGACCCATATTTTTATGTATTGCTCTCATTATGAATGTTATCGAATTCCAAACCCTTCTTTATCTCCATTAAAATCATGTGGATTTTTCGTGGTTCAAAAATTCCTTTTATTTCCGACTCTCGCTACGCTACAAATGGGAACCGGGCACAGAGTGGTAGCTAAGCGAGTGTGGCTGCCTAGCGAAATCTTTTACATCGAAAAATGAAACGGACCCAGAGTGATGGCTTATCAAGGATGGTAACTTATCAATATAGCGGCTTAGTGAAAGTCCACTGTATATAAATTCACATGTAAACATAAATACGTATCATTTAATAACTTAAATTTTTAGACAAATATGAAATTTCTAGTCGGAATTTTTTGCCTATTTGCCATCGTTTCAGGTATTTATTTTACAAGATATTAAAGGGGGAGTCCAACTTAGGGCCGGGTAGAAAATTTTTTTAACAAGTGATCTCCTATGGGTAATTTTATGCGGGGAATTGATTGTGCGCATTCCCGAACCTTGAAAACACTTTCTTGACCCTGATTCAGGGAGATAAATGTGTGTATTGAAGTGAAAATCGAAAAATTTTGAAATTTCTCCCTCAAAATCATATTTCTGGGGGTAATTTCATGCGGGGGAATCGATTGCGCGCATTCCAGGAGCTTGAAAACGCTTCTCTGACCCTGATTCAGAGAAATAAGAGTGAGTATTAAAGCGAAAATCCAACATATACTAATTTCCCTGAATCAGGGAAGCGTTTTCAAGCATTGGGAATACGAGCAATCGATTCCCCGCATGAAATTACCCCCAGAAATATGATTTTGAGAGAGAAATTTCAAAATTTTTTGATTTTCGCTTCAATCACACATCTATTTCCCTGAATCAGGGTCAAGGAAGCGTTTTCAAGGTTCGGGAATGCGCGCAATCTATTCTCCACATAAAATTACCCCTAGGAGGTCACTTGTTAAAAAAATTTTNTTTTACCCGGCCCTAAGTTGGACTCCCCTTTAAAACAAATAAAGTTTAGAAATTAGTGCGCAGAAAACATGTGCTCAGAAAAAATACCGAGGTCCGGACAATCCAATGAATTGCGTTTGTAATGCAACTTATTGTGATGAGTTTCCTCCATTGGGTACGCTCAATTCTGGACAAGCAGCGGTTTTTACATCTTCACAAAGTGGAAAAAGATTTGAGATGATCATACACAATTTTGAACCTTCTACGAGTAAGCCATTTTTAAAAAAATTTTACTCTAACAAAAATTGTTTTTCGTGGGAGGGTGAAATTTTCCATCCGATGTCAATGTAAGTTGCATGACAGAGCATTAACAGCTCCGATATATAGGCAAAATCTTCATGACCGAGACGGGACTCGAACCCTCGACTTCTGGATTACCTGCTATTACTTAACGATAGTCAGTTTCTGTCCATAATTGAAAAAAGTTCAATGTCGATGATCAAGTGGTCCAAGGAGCTGAGCATCTGGTCTGGCAAGTTAAGCAACGTTGGGCTCACAGGTTCGATTCTCACTAGTGTTTTGATTTTCACAAAACTTTTATTATAAAAATTGAGCGAAAAATAAAAATTTTTACCCTAGTGGTAATCGAACCTGCGGTCCAACGTTGCTTAACTTTCCAGATTGGACGGTCAGCGCCTTGGACCACTTGGCCATCAACAGTGGACTTTTTTCCATTATAGGCGGGAATAGACCATATAAGATCACATGAATGAAGATCTGCCAAATTCACTTATGACTTGTTTGAAAAAAATTTCAGTTCCAAATGCAATCAACATTACTCTAAATGAAACCCAAAAATTTCAAACAATTATTGGTTTTGGTGGTGCTTTTACCGATGCAGCTGGAATAAACTTGGCTAAATTAAGTCCTGGAGCACAACAAAATTTGATACGCTCATATTATGGACCAGAAGGTAAAAATATAAAAAATCTAAAAAACCTATCTTTTACAGGCATCGGTTATACCCTTGGTCGCACTCCAATGGCTAGCTGCGATTTTTCTGCTCGCGAGTATTCATATGATGATGTTGATGGTGACTTTAATTTGACGAATTTTGCTCTTACACAAGAGGATTACATCTACAAAGTAAAAAAAAAGATTTTTTTATTAAAATTTTCAAAAACTTAGATTCCTTTTTTAAAAATAGCACAACAGCTTCTTGGTGATAAGCTCAAACTTTTCGCATCACCTTGGTCAGCGCCTGGTTGGATGAAAGAAACAGGGCTGATGAAAGGTGGTGGTCCTTTAAAGGGATCTGTTGATGGACCTTATTTCCAAACTTGGGCAAACTACTTTGTTAGGTATATATATTTTTGAAATTTATTTACCATAACTTGTTAGATACTTTGAGGAATATGCCAAAAATAACATTACTTATTGGGGTGTAACTATGGAAAATGAGCCAGAAAATGGAAAATCTTTAAAGTGGGGATGGCAAGCTTTGGGTTTTAATGCTTCCTTGGAACGGTAGTTATGTTTTATTTAAAAATAAACCTATATATCGGAGCTGTTAACTGGAAATTGAGCGCATACGGAGCACTGGCTAAGTGTTGGAAAAGTTTTTAGAATTTTTATGGGTAATAGGGGTTAGCCAAACTATCACAATGAAAAGTGAAAAATTTTTTGAGGTCTACACAAATGATTTTGGTGTCAATCCACCAAAAAAAGTTATAGTGGACGATGGTCTTCTCTCATCCCACTATAACTTTTGTTTTGGCTTTGGGGGTTTAAATCTAACCGTCAAAAGTTAATCCGCACACGCATTACGCGTTTTATATAAGAAGATTATTGTAAATTTTAGGGACTTTGCAAAAGGGTTCTGGGGCCAAGCTCTTCGGTCTAACCCCCTAACGAAAAATTTGAAACTTATGTTATTGGACCAAAGCAGAGGCTATGTTACAGGGTATACTCAAACGGTAAAAATTTTTAGTAAGTAAAAGAAAAATGTAAACTGTTTAGGTCTATAGTGATCCTGATGCCTATAAGATTGTTGATGGCTTAGCGATACACTGGTATGCTGATCAATCAACATCTGATATTGTTGATCCTTATCATTTAACTGATGCTCATAATGCATATCCAGACAAATTTCTTTTGTATACAGAGGTAAAAAAGCATACTCAAAACCAGGAGTCTAAAAATAGCCCCTCTCGGGGTCTGAGCCCATTTCAAAGGGGCTGGACCCAGTGCCCCAGGGCCATCCCATTTCGATAGAGCCCCGGGGCTTTCATTGGCCACCATGATTCTATAAAAACGCTTGTCGCAAAAAGGTCGTGGAACTCTGGGGGCTCTATTGTCATATATAGTTGCCCATAAGGCACCGATCCACAATCGGCGCAATTCAAAACAAGAATCATCTGTTTAGGCTTCAAACACACACGGTGTCAAATTTGGAGAATGGAGTCAAGCCGATCTTTATGTACATGATATTACACAGGTAGCCTACCTATAAGTTATAACCCTCGAGATTCACAAAAAGTGTCACCCTTTATACTAATATAAAAAACCATGCCCACGAAAAATGATTTTTTAAAGTAGCTTATCTTGTAGACATACATGGGCAAGTAGGTATGATCCTTTAATATTTTAGGTCCTTCAACATTGGGTGACTGGTTGGACTGATTGGAATATCTGTTTGGATCCCCAAGGTGGTCCAAATTGGGTAAACAATTGGTGTGACTCTCCAATAATTGTTAGCAACACCACCGACGAGTTTGAAAAACAGCCCATGTATTATGGTCTCGGGCATTTTGCGTAAGCTTAAAATTTATGCTTTCTTGCAAAATTAATTTTTTATAGAAAATTCATCGTCCCGGATTCTGTCATTATTGGACTCAACTTTGAAGGGAACACAAATCAGACAAATCTTGAAGCTATAGCTGCCTTAAATCCATCCGGTCAAAAAGTAGTCGTGCTAAATAATCGAGATGTTGCGTCAACTTATCAAATTTCTGTGATCAACAAACAAGGATCTGCCTTAAATTTAGCTATTGAACCAAGATCTTTTACGACAATAGTTTGGAGTGAATAATAAATTTTTATAAATATTTATAAAATAAAGAAAAAATATTTATTTTTGTCGCTTTGGCAAAGATCCAGGGTCAGATCAGTTAGTAAAGTCACAAGCTGGGTATTGTATCGATTTACCCATTGAGTAAACTGAAAATTAAATTTGAAGTATAATGCTTTCAAATAGAGGTTAGCATTTAGGGGACAAGGTCAATAGTTATCCGCGGCCGGAGGGACATAAGTTGCCATAAAAAAATCGCTTATTCCGCAAAAAATTCAAAAAAATTTGTGTATTACAACGAAGAGCTTGTACACAAATTCAAAATTTCAAATGCAATTATCTCGAAAACTACAACGATTCAGAACATGCGTAAAAACAAAAAATGCTCCATTTTCATGATATTTCCGAATATATCATTTTTTCATTTGGTTATAACTGACTGGACTGGTCCTTTAAGGCAGTTTTCATGCTGAACACGATGGTATAAGAAGAAGAAAAGTTCAAAACTCCAGAAAAATGACAAATATGCCAATTTCTTTAGACATATGAATTTTTCTAAACATTTTTTGTAAGCTACATAACTCGAAATAGCAAAGAATCTTGTGAAATCAAATGGCATGTTATATATTGAAATTTTCGTCTCAATACAGGATTCTTGCCGAAGAACTTGCGACTTCTTGAAGAAGATTTACCCATGAACTTGCTGAGGGTGTTTTTCATCAAAAACTCATTCATTTTTGATGATTTTTTAAAATTATATTCTTGTGATTCGAAGAATATAAAAAAAATTTCTTTCTAAAACTAAGACTTTTCCCATGTTTTGTCAGAGTACTTATTTGGAAAATTTGACATAAAAATTGAATTAAAGCTCGAAAGAAATGTACAATTGTCAACAATTTATTATATTACAAAAAGTACAAGTATAGATAAACTATACAAACCTATATATTATCTATATCTAGAACCTCTTATTATTTATTAAACAATGCACCTAAATCAAAATTTGGGTATAACGTTATCCATTGTATCCAACAGGAATTTTAACGTTGTTGGTATATCGATTGCCTAAAATTGTTTATAATTTTAAGTTTGCTCCATTTTACATCTAGAGTTGTATCAGCTTCTACTGGATATAGCCAATATAACCAAGATTTTATAGGGCTAATGAATTCGCTAGTCTAAAATACAGGATCCGAATAAGTATAAGTATATCTAGAGAAAAGAAAGAGAATTACCTTTATGAACCAATAAAATATATTTTGTTTATGGATGCTTGTATAACATGAAGCCACGATATCGTTCACTATTATATAGCCGCTTTCTGTTTCTGGTGCATAGATGCCTTTTTCAGTTATGTATTCGATTCTTGTAATGGGTTGAATCACAGCATAAGTTTTGTTCTAAAGATATAGTCAGGGTTGCCAGATTGCAACATTTTCGTTGCAAAGTACTAGCATGACATGATAAAGTATGATCCAAAATGGGAAAGTTCACTGTACTCTATTAGGCTAAGGAGCCAAATACTAAATCGAAATTTTGCAAACTCATGAAAGTCTCTAGATATAACATGTTTTCTTTTTACCTCGTCTATGGTAAACAAACAATCTCCAACTTTTAGATCTTCAGCTAGAATTGGGCTCTTGTTAATTACATGTAGGGTATTAAAGTCTAAAAATAGCTAAAAATAAACCATGGATTTTGACTTACCATCGCATTCTGCTTTGTATAAGATATGTTTGTCCGTTACTTTAAGGCTTTGGTCGGTATTTTCACCCAAATAAATCTTTATAAACTCTTCGTCTACATCTGGCACTTTGTGAAGCCAACTTATTATTTTCGTATAATCTAGCTAAATTTGGTCAAATTGATATAAAGTTATGTGAATTCGGCTTTACATCGGCCGATAAAACATATTCACCAATCGTTAGATTTTCTAGACTTTTATATTCTCCATCAGAGGTCCATACTTTAGTATCACCCGTGAAGCATGCAGATGTAGATGCAGCTGCAGCATCAGCTGCAGCTGCAGCGCTTCCCGCACCACTTGCTGCTGCACCACTTGCTCCCGAACCACCTGATCCACCTGAACCACCAGAGCCACCAGAACCACCCGACCCCGCACCGCCAGATCCGCCGCCTAGAGTTGACACAATATTTGTTGATTTTTAATTATTAAAACGAAAATTTTGTGCATTCAAAGTGTTTGAGTTATTGTTCAAATTTCTAACTTCAAATTAATTTATCAGTTTTTCTTTAACTTTTTAAATCGATTTTCAGTTAGTCATGACCAAGGTACATGGAAAACATTTTTTAAGAGGATTTACAATCAACGAGGGAGAAGGATGCTTTAAATGTAATCAATGTAAAAAGTCTTATCACTGGAAGTTATCTAAAGCTCAGATTTGGCCGGGTAAAGTAAGGTAAAATTTATTTTTTCTTAAAACATCAATTTTAAGGGTATTTTTATGTGAGAAATTGATTGCGCACATTCTCAAAGAGTGAAAATTCTAGAGGTAT